>JAJTUV010004584.1:22500-95033 GCA_021653895.1 Mastomys natalensis
AGTGAAATATATGACTTTGTACATGAGAAGTAAGTGCTTTACAATGTACCTACATCCCTGGCTCTGAGATGTTGAAGATTTCAAATGTAAGTTCCTTAACAGTTTAATTTGTGTTGTGTTACAAATAGATTTCTTTGGTCTGTGACTTCTTTTTGAAATGTTTATAAATCATCTATGTGCAGTGCAAGAGACAAAATTTAATCCTAAAAATTCACAACATTTTCTTTTATTCACGATTCATACTTTAGGTGTTGTATAAACAGTTATCAAGAAAATAATTAGATTTTTCTCATTGATTTCTTCAAAAAAACTTCATTCTACCAAATTGCATATTTCTGATTATCAACTATTTTAAGTCATACCATTTTGTAAAGCTCCTTCATTTTAGACAAACACAATACTAGTTTTCTAGATTCCTGCCCTCCTGCCATTCCTCTGTCTACTCTTAATAGTAACTAACCCCAGCTGAGAATTATTGGCATTTGATAGCTTTTGGGAGAGGAAGAGTTAGGTGTTACTTTTTTTTAAAGGATATGAACCCAAAAAGACTGAACATGGTTCCTGGGAAAGCCACATGTCCAAGTGTAAAAGAGCAATGCAAATTGTACTTGTTGTTGGTTTTGTTTATTTGTTCTTTCTTTGTTTGTGTTTTGGTTTTTTGTTTGTTTTTAAATGGGACAAACAGTGAAATGGGTAGTGAAATGGGGCTAGATCTGGGAATATTTGAGGGAGGTGGGTATATATGATCAAAATGCATTAAACAAAATTCTCAATGAACAAATACAAATAAGAGAAAAGAATTTTATTATGATCACAAATTTAAGTGAAAGCAATAAAAATTAACCAATGATATGGAAACTTAATTCTTTGGAAAGTCATTTGGATGGTGTTTTGCTGGGGCAAACACATGAAGAAACATTTAGACAAAACAGACACAGGTGAAAGGATGTTCTGCTATAGCAAGCATATTAAAGGATACATGATGAAGGATTCTTTGTTATGGTAAGCAAGTATTGGTCTGCCTTACACTGCATAGTTTGAGCTGCTTTTGTTGGGACTCCATAAAGAGAAATATAACAAAAAAAACCTTCTGATTGTGTGCTGCAGTTTCTTGCCACTTCCTTGGACTCAGGCTGATTGACTGTTGTCAGCTGAGATTTGAGACAAGTTGAATGTGCTGAGGCAAGACCTATGAAGGACATGTAATGTTTGAAGATTATAAATAGAACTCAATGGTCAGTGATGGAAGTTGAGCTTGGTTTGCTTATACAGCTAGCTGTGAAAGGCTTCTGTATCTCCAGTCTTCTCTGATTTTTTTTTCTGAGAGAGGCACAGCCAAGAATTTCTCCTGGCCTTCCTCCTGATCCCTCTTACTGACTCATATCGAGGCTGAGGCCTGGTTGTCTCTACTAGGTAGTGCTACCACTGCTGATTCATGTTGCTATCCTGACTCTACCGAGTCAGGGCTGCTGGTGTATCATGTGAAGTGTTTGTGAGTGGATTAACTGCTGCTGCTGACCTGTGAACTGAACTGCATATTTCCAGACAACACAGATGGGAGTTGCTCCAAAGAGCTTTTCTAAACAGGAGCACTTCCACTCTATCCTTTCTTTTCAACTACTTCTGGTAGATGGTGGGTTAAAAAGGAAGTAACACATTTAGGAATCATCATTAAAATAGACATTTGAAAAATTTTAAGGTATAAAACATATTAATACAATTACATATTTAAATCAGAATTTGATTTCTACTTGAAAATACACTTCTTATCTAACATACCATGGTAACAATTTCTGTTTTGCTCAGAACCAAAGGACATCATATATACTTAAAAAAAACCTACTTTGGGAACTTATATTTGTTGTAGTTACTTTTCTCCATATTGATACAAACTGGATGACTAAGCAACTAAAGAGAAGACAAGTTGAATTAGTCTCATAATATTAGGAAATAAAGTTCATCATGGTGAAATAGACATAGTGACATAAATGACTACATCAGAGCTGACATGTTCTTGAAGCAACAGTAACACATTTAATCTTTATGTCCTGCTTCTGTTACTTCCTTGTATCAGTTAGGCCCCCTCATCCCAAAGTTTTTACAACTTTCTCCCCAAAATGCTACTAAATACAGATAAGTGTTTGTGGACTGCATAAGGGTATCCTGGTTCTTGGCTGGCATGGGCTTAGAACCCCGAACTCCAAGGGAGAAACGGCAGGAGTTCAGCTACGTCCCCAGAACTCAGGGTCCTGAAAAGCAGTCCAATCTCACATAGACCTACATTGTTCAGTCACGTAGGCCATTACAGCCCCTCCAAGTGCACAGGTAGAGGGTGTGACTACAGGCCTCAGGCCCTAGAGATTTACTACTAATGAAGGTCAGAGGGTGGAGCCAATTAAGCATGCCCCCAGAACCTCCCCCTTTCTCCCTCCCTATTTAACTCAGGTCTGCCCTGAGTTTGGGGGGGGGTACATCCAGAACCATCTACCATCCACCATGACAATAAACCCTTTTGGAACCAAGGACTTCCTCGTATCATTGGGGCCTGCCGGGCCTGCCGCCGACGAAGCCTCCAGCCACTGGAACCTGGGACCCTTTCCCCCGGTATGTGAGACAGGCTGCCTGGAAGCTTCCAGGCAGCCTCCCCCCCCCCCCCCCCCCGCAGGGCCCCTGGGCTGCTGCCGCGTAGGTCCGGGACTCCACTGCGGGCCCGCCAGATTTTTTCCCACAAGTGTTCAAATACATACCTTATAAAGAACATTTGATATTCTAACCAGAACAATATTTGAGGGATAATAATCATTACTTAATCATTTTCATGCTTAAAATTAACAATTGGAAATATTTAATCTCCTTAACCAATATTTATGGAGATTGCTGGTACCATATGTTTATTCTTAATGTTACAATCTACCCTCTTACTGTTGGATCCGGATTGGAAATAAGTACATTATAATCAAATTGACTGTTTCAAAAATATAACAATAAAATTAGGATGGGGTACAATTTGACTACATTATTCACCATCTTCATAAACTATACTAATTTCATTTTGAATAAGACATTTCAGACAAGAGCCCATTGGAATTTTTCCACCAGTTGAAGAGGAAATATTTCCATGGGAGTGATTCTGAACACTATCACAATTTCTCAAGTACATGAAAAGCATTATCATTATTACTGAGTAAGTTTCCCACAGATAAGGTAACCTAAATGATAAGTTTCTGGTAAATAAGTGACAGCAACATAAAAAAATCCATGTTTTCTAAAGCAAGTGTCTGCAAAAATCAGGCTATGCAGCCAAAGGCCTTACACTAAGTAAATCATTTTAGTGAGAAAGCCTTTCATCTAGGCTGGGAAATATAGTCCATTTCACCAAGTGGGAGGACTGGGTTCAATCATAAGCACTTATAACTGAAATTAATTTCAACTAAGGAGTATAACATTTTACATTTTTATCTTTGCCTATTTCATTGTATTGTAATACATGAAATAGATAATTTAAAAATTTAATAAAATAATGTAAGATTCATTACTGTTCTCCTCAGGCATAGAATTCTTATTATGAACATGTTTTCTTAGAAATTTGCCATTTAAAAAAAATCAAGAGCTTAGTCCTAGATTACTTATTACAAATATTCCATATACTGGAGCAGGAAAAAATTAGTTTATAAATCTGTTTATATCTTTTACTCAGATAATATTTACATCAATATTTTAGGTGAAATTTATTTAACATATAGCTATTTAAAGTAAAAATGCAAGTATTTTTAAATACTCAAAGCTGTTCAAAAATTGTCACAATCTATTTAAAATATTCATTTCTATGCTAACACCATACATTAATCCATTAACACTCCAACTCAGGCCTTCCAAACCTGATATTTTCTTAATATATTCATTTTACCATTTTGAAAATTTCATAAGCATATTAGTAGACTATTATTAGTTGCTATAGTATACTGATTATGAGTGAATTGTAAAAAAGTCTGTACATGCTCATATTGACATGAAATCCTGAATATTTTTCAGTGGTTGTTTGCTCCAATCTGAAAGTACAGCATGCTCAGGATTCACAGGACTGACTGCTACTAATTTAATTCTAATATCTCAATCCAAAGTTTATATAAATTTTACTTAACTAGGAAACTTTTACAGAGTTTATTTGTTTTGAAAAAATGTTAAGAAACTATGTTATATTCTAAATATATAAAATTTTCAAATTAGCTTTTCTATTGTTTAAATTTACTTATTGTTGAAACTTTCACTCATTAGAACTTCCAACAACATGCTGCAAGAAATGGTAAGTAAAGTTGTGTATAGTATGTCATCTGGATGGAGATATATAGATAGATAGATAGAGAGAGAGAGAGAGAGAGAGAGAGAGAGAGAGAGAGATAGATAGATATAGATATATACAATTGTCCTTTACTATATACTCAGTAAAATAATTTTCTTAGACATTGTTCATTAATGTACATTTTTATTAGTTACATTTATAATAAAATACTCAAATTGTATACTTTTTTGTAAACAAGATTATATATTTATCCTGTTTCTATACATACCTATAGAATCATTTTTACCTAGATGTTCTTTTAGGGGATTCAAATTACTCTATCATTGTTTTCGTCGTAATGAATTTCCCTTATGATTTTATATGAGGCTGGTCTTTGGAGAAAATTCGCTCATGTTTGTCCATATGCTATGATTTATTTTGCCATAATATTCTTTATTAATAGTTCAACATATTTTTTTTAATTATTTTACTTCTTGTAAATTGAATTTGCTTGGCTTTTGCTGTTTCTGATCATAAGTCAAGTGATATGGTAGGTATTTATCTGTACAGAAGATGTCATTTTGCCCTGGCTGATTTCAACATTATTTCCTTGATTCCAATACTTTTTCTTATGAGTAGTCTATATAAGAATATTTTGATAACTGCAGTACTTTGAGTTTTGGAGCTTTGAAATGCTTAATTTGATGTTTGTCATCAAGTTTGAGAATTATTCAGCCAATGTTTACATTTCTTTGTTTTCTTTCTTTCTCTTTATGCTATCACAGGCTACCTGTGACACATTCATGTGCTTACAACAAATTCCTATGAAAAGGCACTATTGGATTCTGTCTAACACCCCCCCAACTTCTGACATTCTCTGTCCTCTAGATTTCATGATCTCTCAGGATTTTGCCTGTAGTTTATTGATTAAGTGTTCTGATAGATCAATAATTTGATGATGCATGTTATGTTTCGTAATTTTCTCACTGTTTCGGGTTTTTAGACATATAACAATTTATCTTTAAAATATTTACTAACAAGTTGTCATATTTGTGTCTGCAGAAATTTGTTGTTTCTTCTTCTTCCTTTTGTTAATTTTTGTTTCTCTGTTGTATATTAGTCCCAATTTCTTTGTTTCTTTGATTATTTCATGACTTACTTAAATTTTTACATTTAAATACTTAAATATTTAGATATTTACTTAAATATTTAGATATTTTATAAGATGTACTTTATCTGATTTTTTTATACTATTAAATCATCTACTTTTCAATTGTTTAAAAGTAATGAGATAAGCAAAGAAAGAGGAATATAAATTACTTTAACATTTATAGATTTTACTGTAGTTTATTTACTCAGTTAATATGACAAGTTTATTTGCAAACCGTGGTAATCTTTGATACTGATACTGATATAGTTCCATTTTTTATTTTTGAAACAAGTTGTTACTATGATAATTAAGTAAGTCTTTAGTGTATGGTATTGAAACATTAACATACATATTTCAGTATACATTTCTATCTATTTCCTCTGTGTTTTATCACTAAACATCTGAGTGCTCCATTTTTTGGCCACACATTGAGGATGGTATTGCTATTAAACATGGCCATACTAGAATTCTTCCCTTACTCAACGGAGCTTTTATTCAGTATTATATCATAGTCCTAGTGGTCCTTGTATCAAAGCAAGTTCCTCCATTTGTTATCAGTTCGTTTGATGCTTGGGGGAACAATTTCAATTGCAAACCACATCTTTGTCTAATTGTTTTATAGTGGGTACAGTCTAGTTTTAATGCACAACTTACTCAACACTGATAATTGACTCAATGCCTGGATGATCTCCTTAGTCTCTCTTTTCCTAACTCTTTCAACTTAATTTCTGGATTCTCTGTCATGCTGTTCTACCAGAAAAATATCATCTTACTTCAGTTGTTCTCCTCTCAATGCCAGAAATATATAGAAACCATGTAGGCACTTAGTTCTTCAGTTTTTTCCAATTTCCAACCTTTGCATCTGTTCCCTAACAACTTTTGCATCTATTCTCTTCCTTTGGGGATAATAACTTAAACATTGGCTATCAGGTGAGGTGAGATTATATATATATATAATAACAAAAACAAACAATAAAACAACAACAAAAATGCAGGATTCATTCCAGAAGACAAGGAAAACAATACATTCCAGGATTTTCTTGTCTTCTGTGTCTGTCTAGTTGTGGTCTCTCCTTAGGCTGAGTTACATCTACTTTCAATTTCTATTGGAGCTAATTTTTACTTTCCACATTTTCCTGTGCTGAGTCACAACTAATATTTCTAATTTTTTGTTCACTTCACAACATAATATCATGTGGTTTCAAATTACAGAATTTTTATTTTATAGCCTAATAATATTTCATTATTTATGAATACAATATTTTACCTATTATCAGTTTGCCAATAAATTGTCATTTCAATTTACTATCTATTGTGAATAGTATTATAATGAACATGGCAAAAAATCTCTGATATCACAGATCTACTTCCTTTACACTGTAGACTAGCTATGGACTGATGATATATACAGTATTTTTTTTTAATTAAAAAAAAATCTTTCTCATAAATACCTAGCAGATTAAACCACCACATAACAAGATTGCAAAGAATCCAAATCATATATATTGTAATAAACTTCTGTACAATTACAATTGGCATTTTTATAATAGTTTGTGGGTTTTGAAATAGCCAATAAATTTGCACTTTTTAAGAAGTGGTTTTGAAACAAATGGCTATTAGCTATTGTAAACAGGCAGTTTTTATGGAAATATACCAGCCTGAGTAGTCATAGACCTTATAAATAGGTAGCCTCAGCAGATAGTACCAACTTAGATAAGGACAAGTGAATCATAGGCAGAGTCTCAGTGACCTGTCCCCTGAACCTTCACCTAGTCGATACCCTGTTCTGAAAGATATCTGTACTCCCCCTGAACACCTATGCTCCAGTGTCATCCCTTTCCCTACGTCCTGCCTTTTGTGTTTATAACCTTTGTGTGAATAAGTAAAAATTATGATTTAATAAATAAATAAATAAATAAATAAATAATTTTAAAAAGAAAGTAAGCAAAATAAACCTCTTCTCTCTTCTTCAAAAAAGAAATGGCTTGAGATCTTTGTAAGTTAGTTATGCCAAACATGTATTTCACACACTTTATTGTAACCTGTGCATCTTCTTTTGTTTTAATGATTATATATGAATAAATATAAAATATATGAATGCAACCTGCTATGTTTGTTTAATATTGTTTATTTGTATATTATTATAGGGCTGATGACTGGGGATTGGATAATCTTTTAGAATGCTGAACTCCATAGAAGACTAATCTCCAACTCTCAGAAAGTTTTAATTTTCCATTGCCTAGAATTCTTAATCTAGGCATGGGGTCCCCATCCATATTGGTGTGCCATGTTTTTTGAACAATATCTACTGCAGTCTAGTCACCCATTTAATTGTATTTCTTTCTAGTCGAATAGAGGAAAATTAAGTTCTTCCACATGGTAGGCAATGCTCTACCTCTCTGGGATATCAGCCCCTTGTCAAATGTATTGTTAGCTTCACAGTGTTCATTGCTTGCTCTGAACTGCAGAAACCTTTCCATTTTATGTAATGTCTTTTAGTTTATGAAATAAATTAAAATAGAGTTTCAACCTAGAGAAATCAATAGCATTCAGTAAGATATATTAATAGCAAAATTACATAAAATGACAAAATAAAAGATTAAAATGTTAAACAACTTATTATTGTCTCTCATGAAAGTAAAGAGTACAAAAAGCTAAAATTTATATGAGAAATAAAATTATAAACCTAAAACAGAATGTGGCCAGTGGGAACCTAACAGGCACACAATAAAACATTGCAACAGACAAAACTATGATTTGTTTTCAAAAGATAATAAAACTTTAATCAGATCAAAAATAAGGGAGTTATTTATTTTTTTTTTAATTTGTATTTTATTCATTGTAATTTTAGTTTTTTTTTATAATCTGCTTCAATCCACCTTCCTTTTTTTTTTCCTTTTTTAATTTATTTTTTTGTTTATTCACTTTACAAACCCGTCCCAGTCACCCCCTCCACAATCCTTCCCCATCTCTTGTTTTCTGAGTACCCCCTCCTCCTGTATCCCCCACCCTGCCCCTTTAAGTCTCTGAGAGGCTAGGTGCTTCCTCTCCCATTGAGGCCAAAATAAGGCACCCAGCTAGAAGACCATACTCCCTATACAGGCTGCATGTTTTGGGATAGCCCCCACTCCAGATGTTTGAGTTGAACAAAGAACTCTCAACTGAGGAACTCGAATGATGAGAAACATCTAAAGAAGTGTTCAGCATCCCTAGTCGTCAGGGAAATGCAATGAAAACAACACTGAGATTCCACCTCACACCAGTAAGATTGGCTAAGATCCAAAACACAGGTGACAGCAGATGTTGGCGAGGATGTGGAGAAAGAGGAACACTCCTCCATTGTTGGTGGGATTGCAAGCTGGTACAACCACTATGGAAAGCAGTCTGGAGGAACCTCAGAAAATTGAACATAGTGTTACCTGAGGACCTCAGCTATACCCTCCTGGGTAATACCCAGAAGATATTTCAACATGCAACAGGGCCACATGCTCCACTATGTTTATAGCTGGCCTTATTTATAATAGCCAGAAGCTGAAAGAACCCAGATGTCCTTCAACAGAAGAATGGATACAGAAAATGTGGTACATTTACACAATGAGAGTACTACTCAGCTATTAAAAATATAGTCATGAAATTCTAGGCAAATAAGCTAGAAAATATCATCCTGAGTGAGATGACCCAATCACAAAAGACACACATGGTATGCACTCACTGATAAGCGGATATTAGCCCCAAAACACACAATACCTAAGATGCAACGCATAAACCTCATGAAACCAAGAAGGAGGAAGACCAAAGTGAGGTGCTTTTTGTCCTTTTTAGAATGAGTATCAAAAGATTCAACCAGAGCTCCCAGGATCTAAACCTCCAGCCTGAGAACAGACAGGGGCAAGCTGTCCTCTGAGAGGCTCTAACCAGCAGCTGACTCAGACAGATACAGACATCCAGAGCCAAACAGTGGATGGAGCTTGAGGACTCTTATAGAAGAATAGGGGAAGGATTGTGGGCCCTAAGGAGATAGGAACTGCACAGGAAGATCAACAGAGTAAACCAACCTGAACCCTTGGAGCTCTCAGAGACTGAATCACCAACCGTGGAGCATACCTAGTCTACACCAGATCTACCTCATGGGCTGGACCTAGGCCTCCCTGCACATATGTTGTAATTGTGCAGCTTGGTTTTTCATGTAGGTCTCAAGGGAGTTATTTCAATTAAATAAAATCAGTTTAAAGCAGAAGATACTGTCACTAACACTACAAATATAAATGAGATTATTCAAGGATATAAGTAACCACTATATAGCACCAAATTGAATAAAATAATTTTTTAATATTTTGGAACATACCTAACAAGACCAAGGAATAAAGACAAAGGACTAAGCACTAAAATATTTAATAATGATATTGAATCAGAAAACAAGGCATATGTGCCCAACAGAATTAGAACCCAGAATTAGGTACCTTCACTCTGAGATCCACCAAAGTTCTAAAAGAACCACTATAGTAACAATTGCTGTGATCTTCCATAAACTAGAAAAGTAGGACTTCTTGCTAACAGCTTTATGAGAGCAGAATTTAATACAAGTTTTATTTGACTGTAATTATATGAGACATCTGTTATTTGTGAGCTTGAGGAAGAAAACTATTTAACTCTAACAGTTTTCTAGAATAGGGCTTATACCACATACATTTTGGAATTTTTCAAAGGCCATCAGCTTCTTGCTCTCAGGTAGCACTATATCAGAGACTGGGACCTGGGTGATAAAGGACTATCCTTGTTTTAGCTGCACAGTACTACTCCAGAGCTTGCTCCATATTGGTAGACAGGGCAATAAACAGATAGATGTATAGTTCTGACAAAGCAAATTCTGGGGATTGTTAAAGATATTTAAAAGGTTCTCCAATTTCTGTATGTCCCAAGAATAATATCCAGATAATGCAAATAATACTTTAAAGGAAGCCCAGCACTTACATTATTGTTGTTTTGTCAAGGAGGGTGGTTGTAGATTTTTAATTTTTTCATTATGATATTTCAACAACCTCAACAGATAATTTTTGAAATGCTATTAATATAATAAATAATTTAATATAATATAATATTGTAATAAACAGTTTTAAATGTTAAAACATAAAAAATAAAATTAAATAGACCATTTTGAAGAAGTCATAGTCATAAATCTTTACTTTTTGTGAATTAATAAACAAAATACAGAATTTTAATGACTAGATAGCAACTTTTATATTTGCTTCAGATGTGTATTCAGAAAGACATGCATGATTATCAGTTGCTTTCTCCAGGAAGATTATGAGACTTTGTATATTAATACTGATACTGTTTCTATTATAAATAATTGTTTAACATCTAATATGGAAGACTTTGGGTTTTTGCAATTTTATTAAACTTAAAGGTAATCTTCAGGCTTACATTTATTCTAATGGAGTATTTTCAAATTACAACAAAGAAACTGAAAAGATTTCTACTTTTAATAAGGTACAGTATAGGAAAAAAATGAAAGGAAATATGCCAGTCAAAGATGCATTCTGTATTTTTTTTTTTGATTTGTATTTCAGTCAGCCTTCATCAGAAACCTCACAAAAATAACATTTATAAAAATGGTCGCTGCACTAGACTTAAAATTATAAAACAGAAGTAGCATTTTAAATGACTTTTGGTGGCATTTTCAATGTTGGCTTGGCTAATGCCTGTCGAAAGGAAATACATGGACAAAGAGTAGAGCAGAGAATGAAGGAAAGGCCATCCAGAGACTGCAACACCTGGAAATCCATCCAATATACAGAAACCAAACCCAGACATTTTTGTAGATGCCAAGAAGTGCATGCTGACAGGAGACTGATATAGCTGTTTCCTGAAAGGCTCTGCCAGATCCTGATCAATACAGATGCAGATGCTTGCAGCCAATCATTGGACTAAACATGGGGTCCCCAATGGAGGTGTTAAAGAAAGGACCAAAGGAGCTTGAAAGGGTTTTCAACCCCACAGGAAGAACAACAATATCAACCAACCAGACCTCTCAGAGCTCCCATGGACTAAACCACCAACCAAAGAATACATATGGAGGGACCCATGGGTCCAACTGCATATGTAGCAGAGGATGGCCTTATCTGACATCAATGGGAGGAGAGACCCTTGGTCCTGTGGAGGCTGGATGCCTCAGTTTAGGGGAATGTCTGGGTGGTGAAGTGGGAGTAGGTAGGTGGGTTGGGGAGCACCCTCATAAAAGTAGGAGTAAGGGGGAGGGGATAGGGGGTTTGCAGAGGGAAAATCTGAAAGGAGAATAACATTTGAAGTGTAAATAAATAAAGTAACCAATAAAAAACACAGGAAAATAAACAGGGCTTTCTCCTACATCCCTAGAATAAATAGTGGTATAGCACACAAAGGAGTATATCAAGAATACTGCCATCATTGATGGCCAAATATTTCTGCATCGTAGATGAAGACTCAAGCACATCTTACAGTAACATGTTCTAGACTCTTATCCTGTACTCAGAGTTTTGTATTCTTCAAGGGAATCTAGTCTTCCTATTCATCTGCCCATTCACTACACTTCCTGTCTACACAATGGTAGAGGTTCGGAGCTATCTTTTATTAAGTACTTAGCTGATGTTTTAAATCTAAGATAGCAGTGACTTTGCCAGAATTCATGCTCTAAATATTGACATTTTTTTAGCACTGGACAGCATTTATGCTACTGATTCCACAGCTTGTGATAGAACTAAAATAATCCTATTGCTTATGCAGTCATAGTTGTTGCAACATTATAGAGCAATGTGCTACTCTTGTGTTTATGGTAATGACATTGTAAATAGTCCTACTGTTCTGCCAGTGGTATTAAAGTATAGTCTATTGAAATTGCACAGTTTATGATATTTGATAATGACAAATACTGTCTCATCTGATTTAAGAACATCTTCCTTCTACTTATAATAATAAGGTTTTCTGTAAACAAACAAACAATAAGTATCAGTGCTGCCTCTTTGAACACCAACAGGAAGAAACAGCACTCATTTAGAACAGGCTACTTGCAAACTGATGGCTGGGAAATCACCTAGGACGTATCTGGTTATAGAACTGCCTTTCAATGTCTGGTGAAGCAGTTCTGTAATTTCATTACTTAAACAGAAGAAGAAAGTGTTAATTGCCTTCAAGATCATATAGATCTACATAGCAAACTTAATAATGACCTAAGTAATGAAACAAGACCTGTGTCAAAATTCAAAACCAGAAACAAAATAGCTCTGTAAAGATGATACTCACTTATAAAAGGGTGGAGAATCCTCAGATTGCAGGCCTGGAATAGTGGCATTCAGTGAAATCAGACTTTATCAGAAGGCTATTGAACTTATGCTCCACAAACTCTACTTCAAACACCCAGCAAAAATAATTACTGAGGACTGAAAAAACACATCTATGCATTCCAGATCAAAACACTTTGTACTTTTCAGGAAATAGTAGAAACTGTAACTTTCTTCCTTTTAAGGCTACTAAGCTGTGAGAAAACTTTAATGATTGCATGATAGTTATACCCAAAGATGTCCTGTTACCATAAGGATGGGGAATACAGTGAAGAATTTACTATGGTGGGAAATATTTTCTGCTCATTTTTACTGTTCTTTTTAATGTTAACTTTCCCCCCATGAAATCAACTATACCCTAAATGTTTCCCATTTCATTTGTATTTAAATTTTTTTGTTTAAATAGAAGCATTAATGCAATCAGAATGTTTCAGTGTATAAGTTACAATAGTCTAACCTCATAAAATTATAAATAAACCTGCTAATTATTATTTTTGAAAAGAGTAAATCACTTTTGACATTCTGTTAAATATAATAAATGTATAGACAAATAGATATGCAAACAAGTGAGAATTTCATGTCAAAGGGAAGGCTATTTGAGGAACTAAAACAATTTCTTTAAAAGCATGTGGAAATATGAGCCACGGGAACAAAAATACAATGAAATTTATCCTAAATTTAAAGAATTATTAATCATGATTATCTCAGATGCTTTCTATAGGAAAAAAAGGGTTAGAAAATAACTGAATAAGGGTGTCATTGAAAATTGATGTCTGTTTTTACACTTGACAGTTCTCTAGTCTTTAGTTCACTTTGTAAACTATAAATTAAGCAAATTTTGTCCTCAGCATGCTCTACTGTGATGTTGGCTAGAATTAATGAGGATTTCTGAACTATAATGCACTTCATTAAATTAGCTTGGCAAGTTTACATATGAATGAACCCTTAGAAAGCCCTGAGAATTAAAAAAAAAAAAAAGTACGCAGGAGAAATTATCCATGGAAATGAAGGACCCAGGCTAGGATGCTCATAATGAAAAGATAACAATTTGTTTTTAGTTAGCAGTTTGCTAATGTGTAGGTTTCAATCACTAGAGCTACTCTTGGGAAATAAGTGTCTCACCAGTACAAAGTGTCAAACTTACAGAGGGCTTTTGTAATAGGGGTTGAATAGATCAAGAACACAAGAGTAAATAGTCTGCAATGTGCTAAAAAAAGAAAAGGAAGTCTGTGTCTTAAGTTACAGGGAGGCAATCAAATGTTTGGTGGTGTTTCTCTTCATACTGAGGAAGGAAAATTGGATGAAGTCTTTGATTGGCCTGCTGTAAATGCCATTTTAGCTAGCAATTTGCTCCATGTAGGAACAATTACATCGTCTCTCCATTATTAGTAACCTAAGGGAGTATTTAAAGAATAAGTGTTTCTCATTCTTTTTTAGAGTTAAAAAAAGTTCACATGCTTTTTTGAGAGAAGCTCAAGAGCAAATTAATTCAGGAAATAGAATTTGTTACCAAAATATGTTACAAATCAATATCACTGTTTCTACTAACATATTTTAATTATTTCTCTCAGAATTTCATACAAGATAGTTTGATCACTTGCATCCAGTCTCCTTGAACACCACATAGATCCACTACTTCCTCTCTAACCACTCATCTCTGTGTTCTCATGAAAAACAAATGCAGAGTCCAATTGTTGTTCTAGATATGGATTCACTCAATAAGGCATAGTCAACATAAAAGGATCACACTCTTAAGAAACTTATTTTCCTTCTCCAGAAGCCATCAACTATCAATGCTTCCTTAGTTATGGGTGGGACTCATGAACTCCTTCTCCCTCTAAGCTTTAGTGTTGACTGGCTTGATTTTGCGCAGATCTTCTGCAAGCAAACATGCCTGGTATTTATATATACTGTGAGTACATAAGTGCAGTTCAAGTGCAGAAGACATTGTTTTGTTCTCATCTTCCAGAACGA
The DNA here is from genome assembly GCA_021653895.1 of Mastomys natalensis. Classification (NCBI taxonomy): domain Eukaryota; kingdom Metazoa; phylum Chordata; class Mammalia; order Rodentia; family Muridae; genus Mastomys; species Mastomys natalensis. The sequence continues at coordinate 37,220 of JAJTUV010004584.1, forward strand.
CTGTCTCTCTTTTTCTCTCTCTTTCTTGTAAAGGTAAATAATGTCAAGGAAGATCTCAGTGTGGAATAGAAGAGAAGGGCAGAACAGATTACAAGATAATGTTAGTATCTTGATTCATCAGTATAAGGGATGTATTCAATTTAATATTATTGAGTTAAATCTATGGTAACTGAAAAATAAATAGCAGGTTTTTGTTTTTTGGGTTTTGTTTTTTTTTTTTCAGCCTTAAGTATACTCTGATTTCCAGCTCAATTATCTTTGGGTTATCAAATTTCTCCTGAATTAAGTTTTCCTTGATATCATCATTCTATAATTCATTCATGTGTAAGAACATTCATTTTAAGCTTATTTGTCACTTAAGAAGCATAAGCTGGAATACATATAAAATACTGTGACTGTAGATGGTTTAAAGTCTCTGAAATTTCTCCTTTTACTTATGGTCAAGTTAAATCCTTTTTCTTTAAAGAAAAATCAGAAAGTTACTTTGTTAGATTTTTTCCCTTATTTATTCCTTTCATTATGTTTATATCTTCATCTTTGTTTTCACATATAGAAAAATAAAAATATGTCCACTATTGATATTTTCTGCAGAATATGCAAAAGTTACCTGTTCTAATGGATTGATTAGAGGATACATATTTAGAACTATAAATCTAGTAATTATGAGCTTATGTGTCATGTTGGAACCTATAGTTTTGTGACAGGCTATAGTGTTCAAAAATATTCATTGTAAGAAGTGATTACTAGTTCCTGTTACTATTCTTTAATTTCAGTATATAATTATGTTATTTTGTTTGTTTAAATAGTAATAGTAAGTTCTGTGTAAGAACGTCTGTATGAGAAGAAAATTATTTGCTTTGCCATTAGTTATTGAGTAGGAATGTGGCTTTCAATAATATAGTATTTTTTTAATGTTTTGAGTAAATAAAAATATCTCAACCTTCACCTCCAATTAGAATGATACAGGAATTAAAACAAAATGTCCAAATTTCATCAAAATTAGAAATTCGTTTGGCTGCTCTTAGTTATTTTGTTTGATTCATGGTGAGTGAAAGGTATTAGAAACATAAGACATAAGGAATATTGGTTTCACTTTCCTCAAACACATTTCCATTTGTAATTTTTTAATTGTCTATTTTATGTATTTACACTTTACATGTTATCCCCTTTCCCAGTTTCCCCTCCAGGACCACCTTCTCTCCTTCCCCCTCCCCCAGCTTCTATGAGGATACTCCCCCTTCCACCCACCTACTCTTACCTCACCACCTTGGCATTGCCCTACACTGGGGTATCAAGCCTTCACATGACCAGGGCCTCTCCTCCCATTGATGCTTGACAAGGACTACATATGCAGCTGGAGCATATTCTCTACTACATATGCAGCTGGAGCCATGTGTAATCTTTGGTTGGTGGTTTAGTCCATGGGAGCTCGGGGTGGGGGGGTTTGGTTGGTTGATATTGTTTTTCTTGATATGGGGTTGTAAACCCCTTCAACTCCTTCAGTCCTTTCTCTAACTCCTCCATTGGGGACCCCTTGATCAGTTTCATGGTTAGGTGAGAGCATTCCCTTCTGTATTTGTCAGGCTCTGCCAGAGTCTCTCAGGAAACAGCTATATCAGGCTCCTGTCAGTCAGCACTTCTTGGCATGCACAATAGTGTCTGGTTTGGTTTCTGTATATGGGATGGATCCCCAGGTGGGTCTGTCTCTGGATGGTCTTTCCTTCAGTCTCTGCTCTACACTTTGTCCCCTTATTTTCTGTAGATAGGAGTCCCTCTGGATTAAGAATTTGGAGATGAATGTGTTGCCATATCCCCAAACGGGGTCCTTACCTAACCTCTGGATGTGGTCTCTTCCCCTCTGTTGAACATTTCATCTAATCTCATCTCTTTTGGGTCCTTGGAGGCTTTTGCTTTCTTGTCCTCTAGGACTTTCTGGTGGCTATCCCTGTTTACTATCACTCATTGCTACACACCTCTGTTTAAATTCCTGACCCTCTGTATATCATCCACATCTTCTCTCATACCTGAACTTGCCCCCCTTTTTTCCAGTGCCATTACTTCATTTCCGGAACTTTCAATCTTTCATAATAAATATTAATATATTTCATAATCACTTTCATTGGTCTGAGCCCTAACATTATCAAAACATTTCAGTGTTCCCAGGCATATAGTTAAATATCCTAAACTAGAACAATTAGGTGATATATATGTATAATAATTCACAAAGTCATCCAAGGAAACCTCTAGGACTTTTGTTGTAGTACATTAGAAAAAGATTCTTTTTTATTTAGCTGTAGAGACAGGTATACAATAACAAAATATAATTTGCAGCCATATCTACTAATATTTCTCCAAATGATGCCAATGCAGTGAAAAAAGTAAGAGACTAAAGAGGTAAGATCATTATAACAGTCTATTATTATTGGATAAAGTCAGGCAAGACATGCATGATGTTAAATACTCTGTACAAAATCTTTAATTGTTCTTTTTTAGTATAGTTCTGCTGTTTTCATTCAGTAAACTCAATTTTGTTTACTGATTAGATGAAGAATGTCCATTCTATTACAGCTATTGTTACTGGCAACAATTGAAATATAAGATGAGAATGAAATCATTTTCCCTTGTTTGTTAAAACTAGGTTTCTATTTATCCATTGACTTCATCCTACCTGAAGATTATAATTTAATGCCACAGCCTCCTGCTCACAATTACCTACACAATTTCTCAACAGTTCTTTATTCACATACCCAATGAAAGTAAATGATAATAATTATAATCTGCTGTTGCTTTCCTATTAGTATTGCAGCAGTATATTTTCTTAGCTCTCCTAAACCTGTTTTATTTTTAAAATCATGTTTTTAAGAAGTCAAATTTATAAAAAAAAAAAAAAAAAAAAAAAGAATTACTTTTGGCAAATACTTGACTGTAGAGCATTAGTCTTAAATAGTAACACATAGCAAGTAATATAGTAATTGATGCTTTCTTGAATTAATATTACTACAGAAGATAATTATGTATGATTTTTATATTTGAAAAAAATGGAAATTTATATTTTTAAGGAAATACTAAAAATAATTGTGATCACCTAAGAAATGTTACGGAAAAATTAGTTAGTCTTTTTATGACCCCAGTTGTTAGAAGAGTAAAGAAAACTACTTTTGTAAGACTTATATCACTGTGACTATGAAATGTAATGAATGAATTGCAGTTTTGGTTCATACCTTTATAGACCTCAGTCCATTCTTGACTGGTGCTATCACTTTGAATGTGAGATGAGGAAGAACATCATAGCAGTTTGAGTCTGGTAAAGAACAGAAGCAGCTCATTTTCTGCTTGCCAGAAAGCAGGACCGAGATACAGGAAGGGGTCAAATCAAGTAACTCATAAAGGCCATGCTGAATCAACTACTTACTGAAGTCAAGGTAATGTTTTTAAATTTTCCATCAACTGGAATGCAAGTCTCAAACATAAATGTCTGTGAAATCTTTTATATTGAAGGTACAACACCAGTATTTTGTCTATACTTCCAAAATTACAATAAAGTATTTTATACATCTCTCTGTGAGTTTGTTTCCAGCTTTGTGTCTCCTTATCATGATTTCTGTTGTTTTCTTACCTTTCCACTATCTCGCTCATTTTTTCTTTCATCATGATGCAATATGTTAGGATATAATAAAACCAACAAGGTCCTCACCAGTTGATTTATTATTAAGAACAATGTATTTTCAACTTTTAACCTCCAACTTTTTGAAATAATATGCCCTGGTTAGTGTGTTTTGTCTATTTGTCTGTTTGTCTTTAATAGATTCCCCAATCTTAGGTATTTTTTTTAGAAAAACAATGAATGGATTAATATAAGTACTCATATTATTTCCCGTTGACCTTGAGTAGAAATCACATGAAACTTAATTTATTATGCTGTAAGATTTTTTTTATTTTTCTAATTATAATTTTACATGTATTTAAAACATATATAATATATAATGTTTACATGTAAATAAATGTAAATTAATGTGCGTGCTGGGTACAGATAAAAGCAGAGCAGCCATGAGGTCTGCTCCATCTCCTCTGTGCTTCATCATCTGGTGTATACCTCTATTTGCAATCCCAGAGGCCTGCATCCATCAGAGACCAGCAGACCTGTCAACACCAGTGGCAACCAGATGACTAAAGGCCAGCATAACAACACAACCAACAAAAGCCAACACAATATAGTACCACTAGATTCCAGCTATCATACCACAGCAACCCTTAAATATCCTAACACACCTGATGTGCAAGAAAAGGCATTAAATCTAATCTTATGAATATAATAGAATCCTTTACAAAGAGGAAAAAAATAAATGTCTTAAAGAAATAGAGAAAAATACAATCACGTAGGTAGAGGCCTTTAAAGGAAAAAAGGATATAAATATAAAGAAATACAGTGAAACAGGTGAGGAAATGAATAAAACTGTCCCAGAGATAGAAAACTTCGAAAGGAGAACAGGAAATATAGCTCTGAAAGAATAAAAGAGATGGATGATAGATTCTCAGGCATAGAAGATAGGATGGAGGAAATTTGTACATCTGTCAAAGAAAATGATAAAGCTGAACAGTTTTCTAACACGAAACATCCAGAAAATTTGGTACACGATGACAAAACCAAACTTAAGAATAATAGAAATAGAAGAAAGAATATTCCTAGTTTAAAGGGAATAAAACTCTAAATGAGAATAAATGGAATAAACAAGATATTCCATGACAAAAAATTTAAACAATATATTTCCAATAATCCAGTCTTACAGAGGATACTAGAAGGAAATTGCAACACAAGGAGGGTAACTATGCCCAATATAACACAAGAAATGGATCATACCAGCAAAACCACTCCTGGGCATATACCCAGAAGATACTCTAACATATAACAAGAACATATGCTCCACTATGTTCATAGCAGCTTTATTTATAATAGCCAGAAACTGGAAAGAACCCAGATGCCCTTCAACAGAGGAATGGATACAAAAATGTGGTACATTTACACAATGGAATATTACTCAGCTATTAAAAACAATGAATTCAAGAAATTCTTATGTAAATGGATGGAACTAGAAAATATCATCCTGAGTGAAGTAACCCAATCACAAAAGAACATACATGGTATTCACTCACTGATTATTGGATTTTAGCCCAGAAGCTTGAAATACCCAAGATTCAACTCACAGACCACATAAAGCTCATGAAGAATGACTATTAAGTGTGTGTGGGGGGGGGCCTTAAGTCCTTCTTAGAAGAAGTAACAAAATTCTCAAGGGAGCAAATATGGAGACAAAGTACAGGACAGAAACTGAAGGAGGGGCCGTTTGCAGACCATTCCACCTGGGTATCCATCCATGTGCAGTCACCAAAGGTAGACATTGATGTGGATGTCAGGAAGTACATGCTGACAGGAGCCTGATATAGCTGTCTCCTTAGAGGTCTGCAAGAGTCTAACATATTCAGAGGCAGATGCTCACAGCTAACCATTAAACTGATCATGGGTTCCCAACAGAGAAGACAGAGAGAAGACTGAAGGCGTTGAGAGGATTTGTGACACCATGAGGAAAGCAACAATATCAACCAACCAGATCCCCCAGGGTCTAAACCACCAGCCTGGGAGTGCTTAGGGAAGGACCCATGGCTCCAGCTATATATACAAGGGAGCTATTTATAAGTGGAAGATGAGATCCTTGGTCCCATGAAGGCTGGACATCGTGGAGGGTGGTATTCGAGGGTGGGAAGGTGAGGTACGGGGGAGAGTGGGTGAGGGTACACCATCATAGAGGCAAGAGGAGGGGGGAAGGTATAGTGAGTTCCTGGGAGGGAGGGGAGAAAGGGGGTAAGGGGAAAACATCTGAAATGTAAATAAAAGTTCCAATTAAAAAAAATATATTAAAGCACCAAAAAAAAAAAAAATGTTTCTTTTTAAAAAGTAAAAAAAAAAAAAAAAAAAAAAAAAAAGTATCATTAGTAGTGTCAGGGATTGGTGCTTGCCCAACGGAAGGGTCTCAATTTGGGCCTGTTATTGGTTAGTGATTCCCTCAGTCTCTGCCCCTTTTCCCCATTCCAGCACTTCTTGTAGACAGGATAAATTTTGAGTTGAAACTTTTGTGGATGGGTTGCTATTTCTATCACTTCACTGGAGTTCCTGCCTGGCTATAGAGGTGGCCTCTTCATGTTTCATATCCTCAATGATGTGAACCACAGATAACATCACCCCCATTGATCCTTAGGCACAAATCTGTCAAATCCTGGAGATACCCTACACTTCCACACCCTCATCAGATACAAATTTCCATTCATACTCATGGGCATCTGGCCTTTTCTCCTGTCCCTCACCAAATTATTCTGAACCTCCACATTCTCTTCCTCATCCCCTCTCCCATCCAGTTCTCTCCCTCTATCTGTCATTTTATGGCTATATTATTTCCTCTTCTAAATAAAATTTAAATGTCTTTGATTGTGCCATCCTTCTTGTTTAATTTCTTTGGATCAGTGGAGTGCAGCTTGGGTATCCTGTATTTTATGGCTAGTATCCAGCTATAAGTGAGTAAATACCATTCCTGACCTTTGGAGATTAAGTTATCTCACTCACTATATATCTCAAGTTCCATCCATTTGCCTTCAAAATTCATGATACCTTTTTTTTTTATAACTAAATAGTATTCCATTGTGTAGATGAACCACAGTTTCATTATCTATCCTTCAGTTTAGGAGCATCTAGTCTCTTTCCAGTTTCTGGCTATTATGAATAAAGCTGCTAGGAACATAGATGAGCCAGTGTCTTTGTCGGATGTTTGGTTACATTCCCAAGAGTGTTATAGCTTTGTCTTGAGTTAAAACTATTCCCAGTTTTCACAGAAACTGCCAAATTGATTTCCAAAGTGATTGTACAAGTTTGCATTCTCACCAGCAATAGCGGAGTGTTCCTCTCCAGCCAGCATGGGCTATCACTTGAGTTTTTGATCTTAGCCATTCTAGATGGTGTAAGATGGAAAATCAGAGTTATTTTATTTGCATTTTCCTGATGATTAAGGACTTTTAACATTTCTTTAAGTGCTTCTCAGACAGTGGAGATTCCTCTGTTTACAATTTTCCCCTATTTAGCTCCGTACTCCATTTTATTAGTTGGGTTATTTGGGTTGCTGTTGTCTAACTGCTTGTATTCCCTATAAATTTTCTCTATTAAGTCTCTGTCAAATCAAGTGTTAATTGAGAGCCTTTCACAATCTCTGTGCTCTCAGTTTTGTCTTAGTGACAATGTCCTTTGCCTTATAGAAGCTTTTTGTTTGGAGTAGAGTTTTGTGCGGAGTTAAAAATATGCATCTATTTGCATTCTTCTACATTTAGTCATCCAGTTAGACCAACACCATTGTTTGAGGATGCTTTTCCTTTTCCATTGTATAGCTTTTACTTTTTTTGTCAAAAATAAAGTGTCCATCAGTGTGTTTGGTTTATTACTGGGTCTTCTATTTGATTCCATTGATCAACTTGTCTGTTTCTGTAGCAATACCACTACTGGATTTTGTCAAAGGCTTTTTCAGCATCTAATGAGATGATAATTCTAATAACCAATAAAATAGACTTTCAACCAAAAGTAATCAAAAGAGACAGGGAAACACTAAATCAAAAGAGACACTTCATACTGATCAAAGGAAAAATCCACCTGGAGGATGTTTAAATTCTGAACATATATTCCTCAAATGCATGTGCAACCACATTAGTAAAAGAAACATTACTAAAGTTTAAATCACACATCAAATATCACTCATTAATATTAGGAAACTTCAACGCCCTAGTCTCAGCAATGGGGAGATCATGGAAAGAGAGATTGAAGAGAGAGTAATGAAATTAACAGACATTATGAATCAAATGAACCTTACAAAACTACATAACATTTTATACATTCACAAAAGCATGTATTTCTTATCAGCACCTTACAGAACCATCTCCAAAACTGAACATGTACTCATTCACAGTGCAAACCTCAACAGATACAAGAATATCAGAATAATTGTTTTTTATCTTCTCAGACCACCATTGATTAAAGATGGACTTCAACAACAACAAAAACAACAGATAGCCTACATAATAAAGGAAACTGAACAACTCTCTACTCAGTGACCACTGAGTCAGAGAAGAAATAAGGAAAGAAATAACACTTTCTAGAATTCAATTAAAATGAAGTACAATATACCGAAACATATGGGATACAATGAAAGCTAAGATTTCCTCTTAGCACTATGTGCTATCATAAAGTAATTGGAGATATCGCATACTATCAGTTTAATAGTGAACTTGAAAACTCTAGAACAAAAAGAAGTAAACACACAGAAGAGGAAAACATAGTAGGAAATAGTCAAACTTGTGACTGAAATATATAATTTAGAAACATACAGAACAATACTAAGAATCAACGAACCAAGAAATGGTTCTTTGAGAAAATAAACAAGATAAACAAGCCCTTAGCCAAACTAACTAAAAGGCATCAAGACAATATCCAGATTAACAAAATCATAAATAAAAAGAAAAGAATAACAACAGACACTGAAGCAATCCAAAGAGTAATTAAGTCTTGTTTAAAAGCCTTTATCCCACAAAATTGCAATATCTAAATGAAATGAATGAGATTTTTTTGGTATATTCTACTTAATAAAGTTAAATCATGAACAGATAAACATTCCAAAAAGTGCTATAACCCCTAAGAAAATAGAAGCAGTCATTAAATGTATTCCAACCAAAAGAAAGGAAGAGAGGAAAAAAAAAAGTCCATGGCCAGGTGGTTTTAATAGAGAACTCTACATAGTTTTAAAGAAGACCTAATACTAGTACTCCTCAAAATATTCCACAAAATAGATACAAAAGGAACACTGCCAAACTCATTCTATGAGGCCAGTTTTACCCTGATACCTGAACCACACAAGACTCAAAAAGGAAAGAATATTTCAGACCAATTTCCCTTATGAACATTGATGCAAATATACTCAATAAAATACTTGCAAATTCAATCCAGAAATATATCAAACATCATCCAGCATGATGTAGTAGGCTTCATCCCAGGGATGCAGGGGTGGCTCAATATATAAAAAAAAAAAAAAAATCAAGATAATCTACCATATAAACAAAGTTAAAAAAAACAATCATTAAATGCTGAAAAACTCTTGGAAAATCAAATATCTCTTATGTTAAAAGTCTTGGAAAGGTCAGGGATACAAGATACATACCTAAACACAATAAAGGCAATATAGAGCAAACCAATAGTCAACATCAAATTATATTGAGAGAAACTTAAAGCAATTACAATAAAATCTGGGTTAATACATGGTTATCTCTGTATCTCCTCAATATATTACTTAAATTTATAGCTACAGCAATGAGACAACTAAAGGAGATCAAGGGTATACAAATTGTAAAGAAGTGAAATTATCTCTTTTCACAGATAATATGATAGTATATCTAAGTGATCCCAACAATTTTACCAGATACCTCAGACAGCTGATAAACACCTTTAACAAAATGACTGAATACAAAATTAATCAAAATTAATCAGTAGCCCTCCTTTCTACAAATGATAAATGGACTTAGAAAGAAATCTAGGTAACAGCACCCTTCACAAGAGTCACAAATAATATAAAATATCTTGAGGAAGCTCTAACCAAGCAAGTGAAAGTCCTGTGAGATAAGAACTTCATGTTTCTGAAGAAAGAAATTTAAGAAGATTTTAGAAGATTGAAAGATCTCCCATGTTCATGAATTGTTAGGATTAACTAGTAAAAATGACTATGTACAGATTAGATCCAATTCCCATCAAAATTCCAACCCAGCTCCTTACAGACCTTGAAAAACAATTGTCAGTTTCATATAGGAAAACCAAAAAGAAAAAAAAAACAAAAGCAAAAAACACAATAAAGCTAAAATAACTTCTAGAGGTTATCATCATCCCTTATTTTCAGCTTTACCATAGAGTAATTGTAAAAGAAACTGTATGGCATTGGTATAGAAACAGAAATGTTGGTCAATGGAATCAAACTGAAGACCCAGAAAAAAAAACCACACATACCTAAAGAAAATTGATTTTTGACAAAGAAGGAAAAACCATACAATGGAATAGAGAAAGCATCTTCAACAAATAGTGCTGGTCTGAGTGGATATCTGCAGGTGGAAGAATTTAAATTGATTCATATTTATCTCCCTGTAACATACTTGAGTCCAAGTGGGTCAAAGACTTCACAAAAAACCAAATACACTAAATATAATAGAAGAGAAAGTGGGAAACAACCTTGAATGTATTGGTATAGGAGACAACTTCCAGAACAGAGAACTGATAGCACAGACGTGAAGGACAACAATCAATAAAATGGACCTTGTGAAAATGAAAAGTTTCTTTAAAACAAAGGACACAGTCAATAGGACAAAACAGCAGGCTACAACGTGGGAAAAAGTCTTCAGTAACCCTACATCTGACAGAGGGCTAATATCCAAAATATATAAAGAACTCATGAACTTAGACACCACCAAGCCAAACAACCCAATTAAATAATGGGGTATAGAACGAAAACAAATTCTCAATAGAGGAACCTCTAATGCCCAAGAAACACTTAAAAGAAATTTTCAATATCCTTATTTATCATGGAAATGCAACTCAAAATGTCTCAGATTCTACTTTACACACACCAGAATGGCTAAATCATGGATTCAAGCAACAATATATACAGGGTAAGATATGGAACAAGAAGAACACTCCTCCTAAAAGCTTTACTCCTAATTACCAAACACTGGAAATGAACAACATGTACCTGAACCAAAAAAAAAAAAAAAAAAAAAAAAATGGATACAGAAAACGTGGTTCATTATGCAATGGAATACTATACAGCTACTAAATACAAGGACATCATAAAATTTGAAGACACTTTAGGGTCTGTGAATCACTGAAAGATGATACCCCAGACTCAAATAGTATGCAAAACCAAAGAGCATTTAGTCCTGCATGGAGGGGCCCAATTCTGTCAAAATGGAAAGATCTCTACTGAATTTGCAGATTCACTTTTAAAACCAAAGAGAGGAATATTATGTAGGGGTTGGGAATCTTTATCTTGATTGGCGGGTTCTATCTCTGGAGGTCTGGGTAATACTATGATTCAGAGTAACTATTCTTTCTTCATGCCAATGAGGGGTAGCTCTTAACCTCTTGGCACAAGCTTGCTTAACTATCTTTTTGCAATCTGGGAGGAGTACCTCTTGACATAAAAACTTGTAGTAGTAACTACTGAACTCCAGTTCTTGGAAGCAGAAACTCAGGCCTGGTCTCCAAAACTGCTAGTTTCCAGCCTGTCGTGGAATCTGCCTGGCTCATGCCAATTTAGTCCTTTCATTCCTGCTAGAGTAAGAACCCATCTTGAATCCTTCAGATGTTTTTACATGCTGAAGGTAAGGTTGATTGGATAGTGAGGATTGACAGCTGATATGGCAGGTTGCAAGCAGCCAGCAAGCAGGATCCTGATTGTTTTATTCTCACCTTCAGCAGATTGGTAGTTTGTGTAGTAGCCCACCATTGCTCCAAGACGAGTCCTCTGGAACACTCTCTAGGCTGGACTGCAGCTGCTGGGTCATTTCTCTCTGGGCAAGCTTAATGTGGGAGTGATTTATCCATATCCAGATCCCTCCAGCTTTACAGTCACCTGTTGGCACATGGTTAGGATCACAGTGTGAGGTCCCTTCCAGCAAGGCTCCAGATTTTTATAGTGATGCTGCTTTACCCAGACTTTGTCACCTGGTTCAAAACAATGTGGGTGAGGAGGAGAAACAGGCTCATAAATTTGGAATATAGCAGGCCAGAGCTGCTTCTGAATCCTGGGCAGGGCTTCTAGAGATTCCAAAAATTTGTATTGATCATATTCAGCTAGAATATCAGATTGGATATTAGGTAACATAGGGGGGGGCTCCCATATAGTTTCTCAAAGGGGAATATGACCCAAAGTATCAGGGTATTCCTAACATTACATAAGGCATAAGGTTGGAGAGACACCCAGTCAATACCAATTTCAAGGGTAAATTTTTTCAAATCCTCCTTCAAGGTCCAGTTTTTGCTCTTTACCTGACCCAAACTTAGGGTGTATAGGCACAATGTAATTTCCAATTAGTCCCCAAGAGGCCTGCACTAAAGATGGGGTTACCCAAGGGATGAATGTTGGTCTATTGTCTCACCCAATCTGGGTGGGTAGGTCATACATTGGTATGATTTCTTTCAGAATTTTTTTCCACTATTTTGGGAGTCTCCTTCATTATTGGGAAGGCTTTGAATTTTCTTGAAAGGGTATCTATAAAGACCAACAGATACTCATACCCATGCTTTCCTTGTCTTATCTTTATTGTGTAATCTATTTCCAATTGGATCCAGGCCATATGCCTTTGACTGTAGTTCCTCAAGTTTCTTGCCAGGGTTGGAAAGATTCACAGCCTGGCAGGTGGGGCAATTTGAGATTGCCTGGAAACCAAGTGTCCTATATCAAAATGTTGCTCCCTTAGTAATTCATTCAGTTTTTAGTGCCCAGATGTGAAGCTTGTTGGATTTGGTGGATGAGTTGTCTGCCAAATTCCTTTCCTATGAAGCAACACTCCTTGGTATGCAACCATTCATCTTTTCTTTAGATTCCTTTGCATTTAGCCTGATCCTTTTTGTCCTCTGCAGTATTCTCAGGGACAGCCAGGAGTTCAGAAGGTGGCACAGCTATCAGAATGTGAGCAGTGGGAACCATGGTGGCTTCCCTGGCAGCCTTATCAGCCATCCTACCCTCTCTGGCTGCCTCTGATGGTCCCCTTTGATGCTCTGAATGGTGAATTGTAGCCACCTTGAGGGGAAGCATAGTACTTCCAGTAGAGCCAAAATCTTCCTTATTTTATTGTTTTCCTTTCTGCAATCAATAATTTTATCTGTTTGGTATATTGACCCATGAACATGTACATTTGCAAAGGCATACCTGTTATCATTGTAGATGTTGACTATGGCTCCTTTACTAGTTTCAGAGCCTAGATCAAGGCTATCAGCTCATCCTTTTGGCCCAATATTCCTGGTGGGAGAGCAGCTGCCAAACAACAAAGTCCTGTGACAAGTCTACTTCTATTGTCCCTGCATGCCTGGTTCCATTTTGGACAAAACTGCTCTTGTCAAGTAGATATGTTCAACATGTGGCCAGGGTGTGTCAGTCAGGTTTGGCCTAATTCTCTGAACCTGCCCCAAAACTGGTAATATTACATATCTCAGGACAGATCATGTTGCAGGGTTCAGGCAGATGATGCGTTATATCTTATGTGAAGGGGATTTAGGATCTGACAGAGCTAAAAATGTGTCACCCTGGATTGGACAGTGAGAGACTGGTTAGGTTTTTTCAAGGTTCCTTCCATAGAATGAGAGATGGTAATCATAAGTTTCTTCCCCATGGTTTTCCTGTCAGTATCCTTAACCACAGTGCTGTGGTAACTATAACCCTCAGACAGGCTTGCTATCCTTAAGACACAGAATCTAGCTCCTTGGATAAGTAGGTGGCAGGTCTTTTCCATGGGCCTCAGGTTTGAGTGAGCACTCCTTTGCTATATCCTTTCTTTCATACACATATAGATAGAAGGTGTGTGAATATCTGTGAGGGCCTGGACAGGTGCCTCTAAAAGACCTTCCTTAAAGTCTTATAGGTCATGTCCATTTCAGGGATCCATTCTAGTCTGACATCTTGCCACTCAGTGGCCTCATATAATGGATGGGTTATTTCCAGAAATTAAGGTACATGGAGTCTATAAAACCCAGCAGATCCCAAACATTCCCTTACTTGTCTTGGGGTAAAATGGAACCAGGATGCTGTGGATGGTCTTTTTTTAGGCATCTGGCAACATTCGTGACTCCTTTTGAGTATGTAATCCAAATAGTGATCACAGGCTTGACAGAGATGGCGGTCTTTTTATCAGACACTAAAAGCCCTATTGACCTCCAGCTCACTGTAACAGGTCTAAGTTTGAGCCCTTGGCTTATCTCGCATATCACGAAGCTACATCTACAGAATGGCCAGTACAAGTTTAGTTTTGGGGTGGGAGGGGCAAGCCTGTACTCACAACACAAGTCTTCGTGCCTGTGTCCTCATAAATAAAAAGTACGAGGCTGAGAATTTAGAAATTCACAAGCGTCATCATTCATCTGTCTGCTTGAACTGCTTCCGTTCTGGAGCTCCGCTGCCTTCAAAAGTGAACAGGGTTGGGCTTTTGGGTAATGACGAGTGATCACCAGTTAGGAAAGCAATCCTGTCAGGATTCAATCACTGTGTATGTAGATGCTCATGAGGGAGCTAACTCAGGAAGTGGTGTAAAGGTTTTAGAATGTTTAAAACATCTCTTGCCCTCGCGAGTGCGGACAACTTGTTTTGTCTCTTTCAAGGACTCTTTGATAAGGTCTAGGTAAGGCACAGTGGCGGGAGGGGGTGGTGGCTACTTGAACTGTTAAGTATGTGTGTGGGTACGAGCTATATGTTGGGTAAAAATGAACTGAAATTACCAGCTTCCTGGAAATGGGTTAATTTAGTGTCGGGTAACGTCCAGGAGCATTACGTCTTGGGAACGGGAAATTGTTGGGATGGTTGTAGAGACTGCGGTTTGTCCAGGATGGATCTTGAATGGAGGAAGTATGGGTCCGCGACGCGCGCGCCTTTGGGGAAGTAGGTGTGTGTTGAGGGTTTTGGGATTGTTGACCCTCTTCTAGAGAATGGGTAGTGAGTTATTATGAATAATAATTATGTGATTTTGTGTGTATAGATAGAATTTTGATGTAAACAAATAAAACATTATAATAAAGGAAAGAGGGAGTAAATAGTGAATGAATTTTGGGGGTTATTGGGTACGGCTGTGATAGAGCGAGTTGTGTGTGAAAAGATTGTGTATAGGTAGGTTTTGTGTGGAAGGGGGATTGATGGGGTGAGTGATGTTATAAATGATATTTTGGAGTTTGATTTAGGTGGGTGAAATAAGGGTTGTGTTAGTGGGTGGTGAAAGGTGTTGAAGGAAAGTGGTGGTATAAGAATGTGGGTTAAGTTGATTAAGAAGAATGTAGGTTGGGGAGGGATGGATGGGGAATATTAAGGGGGGGGGATGAGATAGTGAGGGAGGGATGATGAGTTATATTGAAATGATAATGTAAATGAGGATAAGAAAATAGTGTGTATGAATGGAGGATGGAAGAGGATGGGAGGATGTAAGGGTTTAGTAAGTGAATGTGGAATTAAGGTGGTAAGAAAGGATAGTGGGGGGTTTGTAAGGGATGTTTATAATAGATATTGGGGTGAGGCACACTAAGCAGTTACATTCGGGGAGTTGTATGGATGAGGAGTGTTGTTTAAGGGAGATAAATTATAGGGGTGTAGTTAGATGTTGATTTTGTTTTTGAGTGTAATGATGATTAGAGAGATTTTTAAATGGAGATGAATGAAGTTTAGATTAGGGTGTTTGGGGAGAGTGATAGAGTGACAAAAGGAAATAAAGGTTTGAGAATGAAGATGAGAGGGTAAGAATATGTGGGGGTGTTGTAAAAGGGATTGAAGTTGATTTTTGAATGGTTTGTGAATTAATTGTGAGATGGAAAGTTAATGGGGAAGATTATGATACTGAGAGAGAGAAGTTTGTGGTTGTGAGTATGGATAAAGGGGTGATATGGTGAATGTTTGTGTTATGTAAAGGATTTTGGGGGGGGGATTTGTGATGAGTAATTGGTTGTGATGGTAGGATTTTTATTGTATATTTTAGGAGAAAATTAGTGAAGGAAATGGGGTGGGTGATTTGATAAGTGTTTGAATGGATAGAGAATGAGATTGATGAATTGTTGGTTAAATAGTATTTTTAGGAAGAGGAGGAAGAAGGGATAAGTATGATTGATTTATTGATGGTGTATCAAGAAGAGTGGTATTTATAGGTTGAGTTGTTGTAGTAATAATAATGAGAGTGAATTTTTTATTGGATAGTTTGTGATTGTTGGAATGGATTTTTTAGGGATGTTGTATAATGGAGTGTATTGATGTGGAATTGTGGGTGTAATTATTGATGATTTGGTAGTTGGTTGGAAAGGAGAAAGAAATTAATTAGGGTTTGGAATGCGATGGAAATTTAGTTGGTAGTAGTATTTATTATTTGAAGAAGGGGAAAAGTGGGTTTTGAGTTGTGTAAGTTTTTTTAGGATTGTATTATTGATTTTATTAAATATTAATATGTTGTTATTTTTGAAGGGTTGTAAAATCAAGGGTGGGGGAAGTGGGGAATAAAAAGTTAAAATTTGTTGAATTGGGGTATAAGATTAAGGGTGTGGGTGTAAGTGGGGACAAATGTGTTAAAAACTATGGTTTAGGTGTGATTGGAGAATAGAGGAGTTGGTGAAGATTGTGGGTGGAATGTTATATTGACTATGAGGTTACACAATTGAACAGGAATTGGTTTATAGTTTTTTTTGAGTATGAATTTGTATTTTTATTATTTAGTTTTGTTGTTTTGATTGTGTTTAATTGATGAATTTTGTTTAATGAGTTTTGGTTGATTGTTATTTATTTTTAGGGTTTGTTTAATACAATATCTTCTTTATTTAAGAAATGGTTAGATTGTTGTTTAGTGATATATAGGGGGGGGATGTTGTGGGTGGTTTGAAAAATAGAATGTATGGATTTGTTTAAATTTGTAGGTGGAGGAATGAAAGTGTAAGATGGAGGAGTTGTTCGGTGGAGATAGATGACAACACACTATGGATTGGTTGGAGAAGATAGTATAGGTAAGTATTTAGTGCGTGAGAGAGAGAGGGAAGAAGAGGGGGGGTTCTTTGTGGATTAGATGGGTTGTGGTTTAGTTGGAGTGGTTAGATGGTGTGGTGACTTTATGTTGTATGTTTTGTGTAAATTTATTGATCTATGAATATGTAATTTCTTATTGATGTTAAAGGGATAATTAGAAAAATTGTAAAATTTGGTGTATTTGAGTGAAAGGATTAAGAAAAAACAAATTATAGTTTTTATATAAAATATATGTATATTAGAAGAAATTAGGTTTTATGTTTTAAAATATTTGAAATAAGGTTGTAGAGTAGGTTATAATGTTAATTGTGTGAGTTATTTGTTAAAGTAGATTGGTTTTATTTTTGGTTATGATATATAAATTGGAATTTTTTAAAAGTATTGAGTTGATGGGTTTTTTGATTTTGTTTATGTTTGTAAAAGAGGAGATAGGTTAATAAGTTTATTATTTATGATGTGAGGATGTGTGGAAAAGTTTGGTATTAAATGGATTATAAGTTTGTAAGAGGATTTTAAATGTGGAATGTGCTTCTAGGGTTTTAATGCTTTACCTTCTTTCTTATTTGCCTTTCATTTAAATTATTGAAGAAGTTGAGAAGATACAATTAACATATTTTTCATGTCTGCTTAACTGCAAAGATAGGTGGCAATGTCTTTCAGATTTCTTTTTCTCAGAATTATTATTAGTGTTACTATTCTTTATTGAAATATAAGGTTCTTGGAAATTAATCTATCACCAAGATATTTATGTTTATAGTTAGTTTGTGTGTGTGTGTGTGTGTGTGTGTTGTTTTGATTTCAAAGATGGTCTCATTAGGTTAGCCTTTGTGACCTAGAATTCACTGTGTGGATTGGCCTTATGTTTCTCCCTCCCCCATCCCCTACCCCACTCTGTATTCCTTAGTGCAGTGATTACAGGAATTCATCAACACTTTCAGTCTTTCAGCACTCACTAAAACAGTAAAGAAACTGCCATATTTTAAACTATCTGATTATTGTTTAGGGTCCCCAATAGAAGGATTAGAGAATAGACCTGAAGAGCTAAGGGTTTGCAACCCATAGGAAAAATGACAATATCACCAACCAGACCCTGCCCCCAGAGCTCCCAGAGACTAAACCAAACAAACCAGAGTAAACATGAGCAAACCCATGGCTCCAGCTGCATATGTAACACAGGATATCTATGTCAAGATCAATGGGAGGAGAGGCCCTTGGTTCTGTGAGGCTTGATGCTGCCTGTGTAGGGGAGTGCAGGGTGGAGAGGTGGGAGTGGGTAGGTAGATAGGAACAACACAACGGGAAAAGGCATGGGATAGAGGGTTTCCAGAGCAGAACATGGAAAAGAGGATAACATTTAAAATACAAATAAAAAAAATATCCTGTAGGAGGAGCTAAGGTGGAGGAGTTAGGAGAGGAAGAGGAAAAAGGAAGAGGAGAGCGGAGAGAGAGCAAGATGTAGAGTGATGGAGAGGATGTTCACATGTCTTAGCAGTCAAAGGTAGTTGCATACTAGGTTGGTATTGGGTTATACTTCGATGTATGGTATCTTGTTACTGATCATTGCAAATTATAAACTTTGATTATCTAATAAGAATTATAGTCTCCAACTTTGATAAGGCAAGTGAATCATAGGCAGAGTCATAGTGACCTGTCCCCTGAAACTTCACCCTCTGATTCCTGTTCTCTGAAGGTATCTGTATTCACCCGACACCTCTACATCTCCAGTGTCATTCCCTTCCCCACATCCTGCCTTTTTCTGTTTATAAACCCCTGTGTGTGAATAAGTAATATTACGATTTGATTTAAATAATGAAAGAAAAATAAAAACATACTGTGATTGTTCAGTTTAAAAAAAAAAAAAAAAATTAGAGTCTCATTCTCTTACTGGCCAGCATGGATGGAACAATGGTCTGGGCAATGCCCTGCCTTGAAGAGACAGCGTAGAAGATTGGCAGAGCCATCTCTTACTCTGGCATCTAGTTTGGGGGCAGGCTAGTGCTTTCTGGCGGCTAGTTCTAGCTGCAGCATGCACTTGGCCTCCAGCCAAGAACATGGCGACTGGGCTAGGCAGAGTGGCTGCAGCTTAGATAGATGGCCTAAGCCAGAAAAGCCGTTTTAAATTATTACTACAACAACATCCAATAAAAATGAAATAAAGATGTTCATAAGATTTAGTTTTGTTATTCAAAAATATTTTTTGAAGAACAAATGGTTAGTCATTGATAGATAAAAAAAAGATTGATAGATTTGTTTTTTCCTGCCTGCAAATGTGCTGTAGCAATTGTGGCACAGAACTTGTGAAAGTAGTCATCTAATGACTTGTCCAACTTGAATCCCAGGCCTCCAAGGACACATGCCTGAACTGCCTGGATGGCCAAGAATCAGAAGCTGGATAGCCCACAGACCAAGGATAGAAGAAATACTGGCAAAAATTTCAATGAAATGATTCACAATGATATTCTGCTCTACTCAAATATCCAGTGCCTAGCCAAAACATCATCAGAGAAGCTTGATAGAGCAACTGATAAGAGCAGATGCAGAGATATACAGGCAAAACATTTGGAGACCTTGGGGAATCCAATAGAAGAGGGAGAAGAGGATTATAGGAGTCAGAGGCAAGGACAGCAAAAGAACACAGCCCACAGAATCAACTTAGCAGGCAACATAGATGCTCACAGAGACTTAATAAACAATCAAGGAGCCCATGTAGTCTGCACCAGGTCTTGGGCAAATATGATTGTTTAGCCTGTTGTTTTTGTGGGATTCCTAACACATGAGAATGAGAGGTGTCTCTGACTTTTTTGCCCACTTTTGAGACCTCTTTTTCTCCTATTGGGTTGTGTTGTCCAGACTTGATATCAGGGTTTGTGCCTATTCCTATTGTAACTTTTTATGCCAGGTTTGGTTGAGATCTCTAGGAGGCTTCCTCTTTTCTAAAGGAAATAGGAGGTGGAATAAATCTGGTATAGAGAGATTGGGAGGAAATGAGGGACAGGAAAACTGCAGTCAGGATGTAATATAAGAGAAAGAATAAAAAATGCATATTTCTTTTAAGATGGACATTTTATTTTATCTCTGCTATCATACTTTTTGATACATTTGAGACATGAAATGTTATTCAGTCATCAGTATAATTATTGTAATTATTGATACATTATTCTACCTTTGAGTAGCTTTTTTAACATATGTTTATATAAGTGCATGTGGTTGAAATGAGAGCTGTCTTCAATATGCACATATATATGAACATGTGGTTCTCATTTAATGACACTACTTGTGGGTGCTAGAGAAAGTATGGACAATGTCCATTTCTTTCTTTGCTGGCTATTGGATACCAAAATGTGACCATTTTGTTTCCTGCATCTGTTGTCCTGCCCTTCCTGATATTATTAATTTTACCTGTCTGAAAACAAAGGGTAAAATAAACTCTTTTCTTCAACTTGTTTTTGGTCATGGTATTTTGTCACAGCAACAAAATGTAATATATAAAGTGTACTAATGCTTATCCATAATATCCCCAATGTTTTATTTATTCACAACATTTTAATGACATCTAGGGTGTTAAAGCCTAGCTTTCTGGAATATTTTCACTTTAAAATATTATGAATATTTCTCTTAAATATAGTATGCCTTGTCATACTTCTATTGATCTAAAATATGCTGCATATAGTGTAATGATAGACAGGTATGTTTTAAAAGTACAGAGTTACAACTTTGCCTACCTTTAATGCCTTAGTGTTATTGCACATTCACATCTTCCTAAATTTCATTTTTAAATATTTTTTCTCTTGTATATTATAACCCCACCACAACTTCCTATCTCTTTTTCTCTAAGATTTCCTACTCAGCCACCTCGCTCTCCCCGGAGAACCACTCCTCCTCCTTTTCCATTCAGAAAATAGAGCAAGATTCATTCCTCCTCCTTTTCCATTCAGAAATTAGGCAAAAGAATTAGAGACAGCCCTGGTCCCATTTTAAGGAGTCCTGCAAGGACACCAAGCAACACAACCAAAACATATATGCAGAGAACCTATGACATGAAGTCTCCTGATTTTTGCTTCTGTCTCTGTAAGTGTCTGTGAGCCCTGCTTATTTGATGTTGTGGGCCAAGTTCTTGTGGTGTCCTTGATCCATCTGGCTCCTAAAATTTGTTCTCTTCCAGCTTCCACAGAATTCCCCAAGCTCTACTTAATGTTTAGGTGTGGATCTCTGCATTACTTCCATCATTTGCTGGATGAAGCCTGTCTGATGATTATGCTAGACTTTGATGTACTTATATAGGAGAGTATTTCTTTTTGCATGTGTCATTCTGACCTAGGTCTTTGGTTCATATGCTTCCAGACAGTGTCACATACAAGCAATCTCTCGTTGTGATATAGGTCCAAAGTAAGGCCAGTTATTGTAGGACCACTCCCACAAGCTATGTGCTACCTTTTCTCCAGCATATGATCCAAGCAGGAAGATTATAGGCTGAAGGTTTTGTGGCTAGGCTGGCATCTCATTCCCTCTACTAGAGGCCTTACCTAGTTAAAGGAGATTAACAGCTTATCTACAATTGTTATTTAGCCTCTCTGGGTCTGTGGCTTGTAGCATGATTTTACTTTGCAGCTAAATATCTACTTACAAGTGAGTACATACGATGTTTTTCTTTCTGAGCCTGGGTTACCCCATCCATGATGATTTTTTTTTCCTAGTTTAATCCATTTGTCTGTGTATTTCACGTTTACCATTTTTTTTTTCAACAACTGAGTTATACTTCTTTGTGTAATTGTACTACATTTTTGTTATCCATTCTTCAGTTGAGGGAGATCTAGGATGTTTTAAGTTTTCTGGCTATTATGAATAAAGCTTCTATGAACATAGGTTGACAAGTGTCCTTGTGGTAGGATGGAATGTCCTTTGTGTATATGCCAAGGAGTGGTATAGCTGGGTCTTGAGGTAGATTAGTTCCAAATTTACTGAGAACTGATTTCTAAGTTCTGCATATGTTTACATTACCACCAGTAATGGAGGAATGTTCCCTGTGCTTCACATCCTCGCCAGAATATGTTATCATTTGAGATTTTGATCTTCACTATTCTGATATGTATAAGAATTCCAAAGTAATTTTGATTTGAATTTCCATGATGGGTAGAGGCACTGAACATTTCTTTAAATGTTTTCTTGGACATTAGAGATTTCTATGTTGAAACTTCTCTGTTTTTTTCTGTACCTCGTTTTTTTTTTTAATTGGGTGATTTGGTTTCTTGGTAATACAACTTTCTGTGTTCTTTATATATTTTGTATATTAGCCCTGTGTCAGATGTAGGTTTAGTGAAGATTTTTTTGCATTCTATAGGCTGATGTTCTGTCCTTTGCTTTAAATATGTCTTTCAGTTTCATAAGGACCTTTTATTTATTGCTGTCCTTTGTGACTGTATATCAGTGTTCTCTTCTCAAAGTTGTCTCCTGTGTCAATGCATTCAAGACTATTCCCTACTTTCTATACTTTCAGGTTTAGTGTATCTGGTTTTCTTTTAAGGTCTTTGTACCATTTGGACATCAGTTCAGGGTAATAGATATGGTTCAATTTTCATTATTCTATATGCATACATAGAGTTGATCAGCACCATTTGTTGAAGATGCTTTTTTTTCCCACTGGATATTTCTAGCTTCTTTATCAAAAAACAGGTTTCTGGAGGTGTATAGATTTATGTCAGAATCTTTAATTCAAATCCATTGATCAACCTGTCTGTTTTTATGCCAATCCCATGGTTCTTGTTTTATTTTGTTTTAAGTACAATTTTGTGGCAGATCTTGAAATTACAAATGGTCATACTTCTGGATGTTCTTTTGTTGCTCTGGATTGCTTTAGCTATTATGTGCCCCACCCCCCACCCCCCAAAGTTGGAAATTTTCCTTTTGAATTCTGTGAAGAATTTGTTGGAATTTTTATTTGGATTGCATTGAATCAGTAAATTGCTTTTGGTAGGACAACCATTTTTACTATGTTAATTCTAGCAATTCATGAGTTTGAAAAATCTTTCCACCTTCTGATATCTTCTCCAATTTCTTTCTACAGAGACTTGAAGTTCTTGTCTTATAGGTTTTTCACTTGCTTGGTTAGAGTTACTACAAAATATTTTAATTATTGATAGCCATTGTGAAAGGTGTTGTATCTCTGCTTTTCATTCTCAGATTTTTGATTATATAGAAAGGCTACAAGTTCAGGTTTTTGTTTTGTTGTTGTTGTTTTTATTTTGTTTGTTTGTTTGTTTTTAATAAACATTCCCTGGTAAATTTTTTTTGGATTGCTTATGTATGCTATCATATCACCTGTAAATATTCATACTTGAACTCCTTGTTTTCTGATTGGTTATCCCCCTAATATTCTGTTGTTGTCTTATTTCTCTAGCTAGAAGCTCAAGTACTATATTGAATAGATATGAACAGTAGACAGCTTTGCCTTGTTCTTGATTTTAGTGGGATTGCTTTGGTTTCTCTCTATTTAATTTGATGTTTGGCTATATGCTTGCAGTAAATTGGCCTATGTTTAGGTATGTCCCTCATATCCCTAATAGCTCACAGATTTTATAATGGACTGTTAGATTTTGTCAAAGGTTTATATCAGGATCTAATGAGAAAAATCTTGTTTGTTCTTATAAATAAATTTTAAAGTGTTTCTCAATACTAAATTTACACAAATTTATCATATATGACTTCTTCCTATTCATTCCTGAATAATTTCAAAAGTTTATTAGAGTATAAAAGAACCAAGTTGCTTTTACTTATTAGACTTGCTAATGATTTTATCCAGATGCTTGTATGTTAAGGCTTTTTAAAATGTTGTGATCTGAAATTAGCTATTTTAAATTGAGTAATGTGCCTTCAGGCTGAAAATGCTTTCCAGCTGTTGAGTCAATTTTTTCAAAATTCATCAGATATTTTCTTTTTTTTTTTTTCTCTCCCCCAACTCCTTGAGAAACTGTTATCTATTTTACAAGCTTTTCTATTCTTTCTGTAGTGCCCAAATGGTCATTATTTATTTTTCTGCATCCAGTTCTATGTTGATTAATTCTTGAAAGTTAACTGTGTATTGGGAATTAATGGAAAGAAAATCAGATTTATTCAGTATTGGGCATGTTAATAAGATGGGTATGTGATCATCTTTAAATTTATATCTCTTTAGAGACCAGTGAATTTTTACAAAAAGAGTCAAAGTAAGACAGAGAAGAAAGGTTATGTGATGAGCAGGGACTTCACATTCTAAGCCAGAGAAGGAAATTGTTGATTACTAGTGTCTTCACCTTGCCAACCATGCGTTTTTTTCAGTTTTTCCCTTCTGGCAGGAACATTTAAATTAAATTTGGTCTCCTAAGACCAATTCCTGTATTTTCTTTAAACAGACATATGAATTTCCTTCACACTACACCTTGCAGCATCTTACATAGTTTGCTTTAGTTGATCAAAAGTAGTTCACCAATGTTCTGTAAATGTAAAGAAGTGTTTTCTAGCAGTAAACAAGATTTGGTGTAGCTTGCTTTCAGGATTTACAATGCCAGGCTGAATGAAAAAGGTTGTAATATTCGTGAAAGGCACAGAAAGAGCACACAGACTTGCTAAAATGCAAAAGGATAGGAAGAAAAGTAACCCTGCAATGGACAACTTACAAAGTGGGGCAAAATGCATTAGAAACTGATCTTTTCATGAATATATCATTTTAATATATATTAATACAAACATACACACACACACAAACTCATATCTGGTCTATGTAATCATTGCAAGTTTTTTTAAATATTTACCTGGGAACTTAGCATTTTTCCTAATACATACAGTTATTTTCTACCTATTAATTAAAGATATAACTATTGATTTTTACTATTATTAGGGCATGGTAATTATAGGTCTTTCTGGTAATTTCACAGTGGTTTATAGCACATAATCAAGTAAAGATAAAAATATATTACTGTCTCTTCAAATATTTATATTTGGGGAACTTGGCAATCTTTTCCAGTCATTTTGAAGTATATAATAGACTTTTTTAAAATATCAATATTTATTCAACCACACTGTAAAAAAGAAACAGAATTAATTCCTCCCCTCTAGCATTGTTTGGTGTATTTTATTTAACATTTGTCAATATCCTGTTTCCTGCATTTCCCATTCTCCAGTTGAGACAAGAATTAGCTCTCTATTGCCAATGAAGATGGAAGCCTGTGGTAAATTATAAAATTGGCACAAAGCCCTAAGGCAATTATGAGAAGAGAGCATAACAATACCTGAGAAAGTGAGCAATACAAGTTGAGGAAGTGAACAGACAAAGGGAAATATGATGCCTGACCAATACCCTGATTTTATGAGCAATACATGATAACTTCTCCAGCTAGTCTAAAGACCCTTGCAATGCATGTGTGCTAAATCATGAGTTTGACTTTTGATATTCTCAATGAAAAAATGACCAATTTCAATTAGGATGACCTCAATCTCCATCCATTTCATACCATAAGTCCCATAAAGAGCATGAAACTGAACAGCATGCAGTAACACCCTCTTGGATTGACCCTGCCCTCACATAAAATGAGACTTTCTTTGGGGATGCCAGCTCCCGAATAATGACATGGAGACCTTTTATATTTATTATAAGCTTTGGCACTATTGCTGGGAAGTTTCACAGTCATTATAACCTGACAATACTGGCTTAGCCTACATCCCACCATGTGACCTGTACCCAGTATTCCAGTCCTGGCACCAACGTCTTCCTCAGTGTCAGGCTGGGGACTCTTGCCCCTGAGATTCCTTCCCAGAGTATCTATCTCTGTCAAACATCCTGTCTCTCATCTTTTGCCTCAGTTATTGCCCATTTAGTTCTTTATTTAACCAGCCATGAAGGTGATGGAGAACAATGTTTATAAAATGCTAAGGCACAAAGTCCAGCCTGTAATCAGATCTCTGCCCATATGGAAATCAACATTTGAATAATACAAAGGCAATCTTTAAAAAGAACACCCCAACAACACAAGAGATCTTTTCACTTTTCCTTTATTTTTGTATATATTCTTTAGTTATCATATGTACCTTTTTTTAGTTATCAAGAAGCTCAGCACACATTTGGCAAATTTTACTATCCCAAAACCCTGTCTTTTGGAAGTACTTCATTAAAAACCCCAAAGGCTCTGCTATATTTAAATATCTCACATCACAGAGATTACTCCTCAATTTAAGTCTTCAAAGAGTTAATTATATTTTGTTTCCACAGTTGAGGGACAATACACCATTATATTAAAAACAACAACATAAAAAAATGTAAAATGTGGCAAAACTTAGAAGCCTAAAAATAAACAATATCCAACCTTCTAAAGTTGAATAAAGAAGGAAATGTAACTAGAGGAAGAATGAGGTTTGATCAGAAGTTGAGAGTCCTCATTTAAATAGAGTTCAAAATGACATCACAGCTTAATTCTATAGAATACTTAAACAATAATTAATTTTGTTCATAGAAGCAGGCTATTCAGGAATGAAGGGGACCAATTTGGGGTCAGGAATAGACGAATAACTGAAGATATATGAAATTGCCATAATGAAACACATTATTTCGTAAAATAATTTTGAAAAATTAATAAAACAAATCTATCTTATCCACCACATCACACACCACACACGCATGCACATGTACACAAACACACACACACACACACTTTACCATTGTAGAGGAGGACTTCTGCTCAACCACAAACTTTCCATAGATGAAGAAATCTAGGAGTATTTTATATGCCCTGATTTTTTGGTTTTGAAATAAGAAATACTTAAATAGTTTCTATTTTAAAAAGGCTTCCAAAGTTAAAAGACTCCAGATTATTTTAAAACAGACACTGAATATTGAAATATGGAAAATGTGTGGGACTGCGTAAAGGGCATCCCGGTTCTTGGCTAGGCATGGCCTAGAACCCCCGAGACTCCAGGAGAAACGGCAGAGTTCGGCTACGTCCCAGAACTCAGGGTCCTAACAAGCAGTCCAATCTCCATAGACCTACATTGTTCATCACAAAGGCCATTACAGCCCCTCCCAAAGTGCACAGGTGTAACTACAGGCCTCAGGCCCTAGGGATTTACATACTAATGAAGTCAAGGCCGAGCCATAACCATTCCTCCCTCCCCAGACCCTTCCTACTCTCCCTCCCTATTTAACTCAGGCCTGCCCTGAGTTTTGGGGTACTTCCAGATCCATCTACCTCCGCCATACAATAAACCTTTGGAACCAAGGACTCCTCGTATCATGGGCCTGTTGGCCTGCGCCGCCGAAGCCTCCACCACTGGAACCAGGGACCTTTCCCGGGTGGAGACAGGCTCCTGGCCCTCAGCAGCCTCCGCTCACAGGCCCCAGCCACTGCCTCGGAGGCCTGGTGCCTGCTGCCTGGGCCTGGGCCGGAGGCCTCTGCCAACCCGGCCTGCTGCCGCTGGGCCCGGGACTCCACCGCTGCGACCCATTTCCCCCCCGCGGCCCCCCGAGCCGCTGCCGTAGGCCCAGACCGCCGCTGCCCCCATTGCATCCTAATAATGGCCGACATCGTGGAGCTCCGACAGCCACACAACTACAAACAAGCTAGCCGAAAAGCCGTCTTCTCAGACAACCACCAGACCCACATCTTCAAGCAAGCTATCCAGAGCCGCCAAGTCTGTTAAGCAAGTACTTTTAACCAAATCTCTCCTCGGGGTGCTGCCAGGGCCTCTTTCTCCCCTCCCCCTCTTTTCTCTCGGCGTGGGTAGGCCGCGGCGTTGCACCCACATGCCCGTCTCAGTCCTTCCGAGGCCTCAGAGCCCAGGGCTTGAGATCATCGATCCCTAGCCGCCTGTGGGCAAAAAGGATCCCAAATTCCCCCTATTTTCTCTCGGCTGTGGGTAGGCCGGCGTGCGCCCATCATGCCCCCGTCTCAGTCCTTTCCGCGGCCTCAGACCCTTTACCAACCTCAGGGGTACTAGAATGGCTCCATAAACCCCCAAAGGGTGGTGCACCTCGATCTTAATGAAGTGGATGCACTTGCCAACATGATTAAAACTGCAGGGATAGAGCCCTACAAACCCTAGGAAAAAGAATCTGACATTCTTGTCAACCCATTCTCCCTCTCCGATGTGTCAGTTGGCTGAATCAAAAATCATTCCCACTTTGCTATCAGCTTATAGGATTCCCAGACAAATTGACAACCATTATCCAAATGAAAAATGGGCCTCTGCCCTCCCTCTGTTGCGATGGCTACCCCCCAAACAATTCTCAAGAGAGCCCATAGCAGGAGCCCCCTCAATATTTACTGACGGGGGAAAGAGGGGAGCTGCGGCAGTAATTATATCCTTCCCTGAGGGAAAGGGCCCCCTATCCTCAGATTCAAAGAGCTTCCCTCCCCACCACCTCCCCCCCAATATAAAGAACTATATGCCCCTTTACCTAGCTCTAAAAGAAGTCAAAGGCCCCCTTTAAACCCCTTTTCAGACAGTGTATATGCTGTCAATTGCTCCCTGGTTGTCAAGAGCATTTGTCAAACTAGATGACAACCCATTCTCCCCTCTACTCATACAGGTCTCCACCCTCCTACAGCAGAGAACCTCCCTCATCTATATCCAGCACATCCGATCCACAGTCCCCTGCCATCCTATATCTGAGGGAATGCACTCGCTGACCAAACTGCCTCAACAGGGACATTCATAGCCTCCACTGAGCAAGCAGACCATTTCATTCCGCACACACACAAACTAAAGGGGCATTTATGCTCGCTTCCCCCACATCCCCCTTGCTCAGCTCCAAAGGATAATAAAACGTGTGCCTCTTGTGTGTCCCTCATTACCACCCCGCTTTACAAACCATGGGCACCAATCCCAGATGGCCTCAAATCTAATGCCTTATGGGCAGATTGATGTTACTCATGTTCCCCAATTCGGTAGACAAAATATGTTTTTGTAAAACCCTAGATATACCTACTCACATTTTATATGGTCTACAGCCCATACTGGTGAAAACTCAAAAGGTTAATTTACCATATGCTCTCTACCTTTGCCATCATGGCATTCCTCCCAAAATATAAAATCGGACAATGCCCGGCCTTTACTAGCGCCCAATTTAAAACTTTCCCGCCACATGGGAAATTGCCCATCTACGGAATTCCCACAACCCTCAGGGCCAAGGAATAATAGAAAGAACACACCAGACCCTGAAGGGCCCAACTCCCTGAAACAACAAACCACCACTTATCCCCCCAATATACAATTAATATCGCTCTGACAACCCTAAACAA
The DNA here is from genome assembly GCA_021653895.1 of Mastomys natalensis. Lineage (NCBI taxonomy): Eukaryota > Metazoa > Chordata > Mammalia > Rodentia > Muridae > Mastomys > Mastomys natalensis. The sequence continues at coordinate 66,306 of JAJTUV010004584.1, forward strand.
TATTTAACATCTACAAAAACTCCAAACACCCTCCTATTTCCCTCCATTGGCACACACCAAAATTAGCTCCCCCCCTATCCTAGTACGATGGCGAGATCCTTTGGATGGAATTTGGAAGGGACCAGACCCCCCTCCTTACAACTGGGAGGGTTTTTGCTTGTTTGTTTTTCACACAGGACCAGCCCAAGCCTATCTGGGTCCCTGCTCGAAATGTCCGACACCCACCCCACACAACCAAGAAGATGGCCCGCCTCTCACTAACAGGTCAAGAACCAAGAGGGGGAAGAGAAGGCAGAGAGACGCCATGCACAGAGGAGGCAGCAGGATTTCCTGAAAGGGTATTCCATGACCTTTGGTGACAGCTGCCCAGGCCATGTGCCCTCCACAAGCACCTCTCTCCTCTATTCTCTTGGCTGTTTTTGTCATCCTTCATGCTAACTCTGCTACCCGCCCAGTCTCTCCCTAGTCTTCCCAACACCTACCATTGAGATTCTATGCTAGGGAAACCTACAATGGACACAACAAAGTTATAGGAACCCAGGACTGCCCCACTTAAAGGATGTCAAACCAGGATTGAGATTCTCCTACAACCCAGAATCCATCTCCACTAATCTCCAGCCCTTTTCTCTGCTTTCCTTTAAACCCAAACACAGGTGAATGCCTCCAGGAGGTCTCCACATATTTGGGGGTTGCCGATATTGGAGCTACAGGATGGAATCCAAACCCTCGAGGTGGCACCATGCTCACCAAACCCTTTAAAAATCATTTCACTTTCCATCAGTGATCCATGGAATGAACGTTGCGAACCGGGGTCATGGGGAAAACTTTACTCCAGTGGCTATGCCAGATACCCATTTGCTGACCTACACATCTCCCGTGAACTTGTCCCCTGCTCCCAAATCTGCCTTTACCCATGCTAATATTATCCAACAGGAAAACCAGTCTCAAGAGGAACTACAAACTACCCTTCTCCTGGCTACAGTACATCCAATATGCAGCAGACCTCCTTCCCTTAACGACCCACCCCAATTCCTCCCAATGCTTTTTTCTGTGCCCCTCTCTCCCGAAACCATTATTAACAGCTGTTCATTAACTTTTCCTTTATGACCTCCAGGAACCCCTGCCCTGCAAGGAAAGCACAAGACCTTCCTCTCTTTGACCTAACCCCACCTCTTTTCCTTGTAGGCCCTCCTCAAAACCCCATCTCACATTGCCCATGACATCACTGTTACCAACTCAGTATGTGTCAACACTCCCGCTCTCCTCTGGTGCAAAGGCACTGTAGGTGCCTGTATTAACTCTCATTTTTCAGGGCTCCTGGCCCCCCGTGATCGTTGTCCCCCAGTGTTTATCTCTACGAAACTGAAGAACTCACCTTACAGATGGGAGGAAGCCGAAAGAAGAGAGAGATCTTCATCCCTCTGGGTCATTGGACTAGGCCTTGCTGTCTCACTTGGTGCTACTGGAACTGCTGGGGCAGCCCTTGTCCAAACACAGCATCTGGCCGGCGACTTCCAGGACAAGCTTGACCGGGAATGGCCTCTACTAAAAGACACCTTGAATCTCTTCAACGCCAGATAACCTCGTTACCAGGGGTTTGCTCTCCAAAACCGGAGAGCCCTAGACTTGTTAACTGCTGAACATGGGGGACTGTGTGTTTTGCTGGGGGAGGATGTTGCTTCTATGTCAATGATCTGGGCTGGTAGAACAAGATGTACAAATGCTCAAAGAGCTCCGGGGAAAACCTCCGGGGATGCTATACTCCCAATACCCCTACCCCTTGGTACTCTAACCCCTTGGTGGCTTGGATTCTTCCCCTCCTTGGCCCCATACTAGCCATTGGAACTTTACTTCTCCTGGCACCCTGCCTCATTCAGATTTCTAAAGCAGCAGATAAGTAGATTCAAAGGTAACTACCAATCAGGTCTTGGTTCATATCAAACTCTTCCCAACATAGAGATACTTATTCAGATGACACCTCTCCTTTATAAAAGAAAAAGGGGAGTTGTGGGGGTGGGGGCTGTGGGGAAACAGCTGGGTGCCTGGTTGAGCAAGCCTTGAACCCCGGACCTTTACCAGGATGGCAGGTGTTCGGCGTGCCCCCAGGCCCTGGTTCTTTTCATTCAGCTTCGGGCCCTCCACAGCCTCTCCAAAGGGGGGTCTATGACTATCATAGTCCGAGGGAAAAGTCCCCAGGCCCTCCCGACATTAGATGAGCATCTCTAAGCTCTCCGACCAAGCCAATAGGCATTATCTGCCAGACCCTAACCCACATGCAATAGGTCTCCTCCAAGCTCTCTGACCAAGCCAATAACGTTTATCCCGCTGTCAGACCCTAACCCACCCTGAAACTGTATATAAAGGCTCTATTCGGAGAAGTAAAAGGTGTGTGTGTTCGAGAATCATCTTGGTGTCCTGGAGTCTTTGTCTCAAGAGCTGTAACACTTGAGGGGAGATCGCTCTCTCCCGGAACCTTCCTGGGGCACCAAGCTGCTTCCTTGCCTGCTAGCCGGCTTCTATCGGCCCCAGCCCGGGCGGCTCAGCGTGGAGAGACAGGTGCAGCACCTGGGAGACCGAGCTGTGACAGCGGGGACTCGAGCAGACGCTGCAGCGAGGCAGGCAATCTCTCCTCCCTGCTTGCACCCGCACCCTTTTGGCCCAGACCTGTCACACCAGGCTGGGCTGAAGACAGCGGAGACGTGGGTAGAGGACCCTCCCTGCTCTCACTCTGTCCTCAGCCGGAGATCATTCGTGGGACACCCTCCAGAACCGGGGACCCCCACAAAAATGTAAAGTCTGTGAATTTTAAATGTGATACAATAATTTATTTTATTTTGTTTTTTATTATTATTTTGATCATTCCATTTGTTTACATCTCAAATGATATCCTACTTCCCTGTTACCCCTCCATAACTCCCTTTCCCATCCACCCTCTTTCCCTTCCCTTTGTCTCTATGAGGCTTCTCCATGATCCACTCACCTACTCTTGCCCAATGCTCCAGCATCCCCCTACACTGAGGCATCAAACATCTACAAGACCAAGGCTTTCCTCCCATTAATGTCAGACAAGGCTCTGCTATAAATGTATCTGGAGCCATAAATCCATCCATGTAAACTCCTTGGTTGGTGGTCTAGTCCCTGGGAACACTGGTTGGTCTAGTCAGCCAAAATTGTTCTTCCTATGGGGTTGCAATCCCCCTCTACTGCTCCAGTCCTTCCACCAGCTCCCTACCAGGTTCTCTGAGCTCAGTTTGATGGTTGGCTGTGAGCATCTGCATCTGCCTGGACAGTAATTTATATTGAGACATTAAAAAAGACATTTTTCTTATTATAAATCTCGATTTTAATAAGAATTAAAAAAGAATCTCTTTTCAAATAATAATTTGAGGTTTAGATGTACTGTACAAAAAAGAAACAAAAAAGCAGCTGAAGAAGCTGAGCTTCGGATCTAGTATATGTTTTTCAGGCTTTGAAAAGCACAGTTCAGATAATATTACTTTCTAATAGTTATGGAGGTGGCTTGGGACTTTCTTGGATTGCTTCAGTAGCCAGTATTGCAGAACATGGGTGAAAATTTTCTTTTTTATTGGATATTTTATTTATTTACATTTCAGATATTACCTCCTTTTCCCATTTAGTCCCTATGATAAGCCCCGTATCACATCCCTCCTCCTCCTTTTTGCTTTTATACCATTTTAATTTCATGCATGTATTAAGGACAGTTCTAAGTTGAGGAACTAGCAATATAATAGATGCAAATAGTCAGAACCTAGTTCTTCCACCAGAGCAAGTCCTGAATACCCCATAACACTGGAAAAGGAAGATTCAGATTGAAAATCACCTCTCAGGATGATGATGGAAGATTTAAAGAAGGACATAAATAACTCCTTCAAAGAAATACAGGAAAATACAAGTAAACAGGTAGAAGCCCTTAAAGAGGAAACACAAAAATCCCATGAAGAATTACAAGAAAACACAACAAAACAGGTCAAGGAATTAAACAAAACCTTCCGGGACCTAACAATGAAAGTAGAAACAATAAAGAAATCACAAAGGGAGACTACCCTGGAGATAGACAATCTAGGAAAGAGATCAGGAGTCATAGATGCAAGCATTATCAACAGAATACAAGAGATAGAAAAGAGAATCTCAGGTGCAGAAGATACCATAGAAAATATTGACACAACTGTCAAAGAAAATGCAAAGTGCAAAAAGGTTCCTAACTCAAAACATCCAGGAAATCCAGGACACAATGACAAAAACAAATCTAAGGATAATAGGTATAGAAAGAGAGTGAGAAGTCCCAATGTAAAGGTCCAGTAAATATCTTCAACAAAATTATAGAAGAAAACTTCTTTAACTTAAAGAGATGCCTATGAACATACAAGAAGCCGACAGAACTCCAAATAGACTAGACCAGAAAAAAAATGCCTCCCATCAAATAATAATCAAAACAATAAATGTACAAAACAAAGAATATTAAAAGCAGTAAGGGAAAAAGGTCAAGTAACTTATAAAGGCAGACCTATCAGAATTACACCAGACTTCTCTCCAGAGTCTATAAAAGCCAGAAGATCCTGGACAGATATCATAAAGGCCCTAAGAGAACACAAATGCCAGCCTAGGCTATTATACCCAGCAAAACAATAAACTACCTTAGATGGAGAAACCAAGATATTCCATGACAAAACCAAACTTACACAATACATTTCCACAAATCCAGCCCTACAAAGGATAATAGAAGGAATCCTCCAACACAAAAAGGGAAATTATACCCTAGAAAAAACAAGAAAGTGATCTTCTTTCAACAAACCCAAAACAAGATAGCCACACAACATAATTCCACCTCTAAAAAAAAAAAACAAAGAAAAGAAAAATAACAGGAAGCAACAATCACTATTTCCTTAATATCTCTTAACATCATTCCCCAAGAAAAAGACATAGACTAAAGGACTAGATGTGTAAACAGGACCCAGAATTTTGCTGCATACAGGAAAACACACCTCAGTGACAAAGACAGACACTACCTCAGAGTAAAAGGCTGGAAAAAAATTTTCCAAGTAAAATATCCCAAGAAACAAGCTGGAGTAATCATTCTAATATTGAATAAAATCGATATTCAATTTAAAGGTATCAAAAAATAAGGAAGGATACTCATACACTCTAAAGAAAAATATTCAAAGATGAACTCTCAATTCAAAATTATCTATGCTCTAAATGCAATGGCACCCACATTCATAAAAGAAACTTTACTACTGTTCAAAGCACACAGTGTACCTCATACAATAATAGTGGGAGACTTCAACATCCAACTCTCAACAATGGACAGATCATGGAAACAGAAACTAAACAGAGACAACAGAGTGATGGGGACAAAGATTTAAAAGGTACAATTTGAAGTGATTTATTTTTGTGTCAAAGTTAACTATGGCTGTACTATCAATGTGTTTGGCTTGTGGTTTTTGTTTTTTGCTTTTTTTTTTTTTTGTCAATTTTATACAAGCATAGACATATCAGGAAGAGGGTATTGAAATTGATCAATTACTTGAAACAGATTATAGGCATGCCTGTAAGGCATTTTATTGATTATTGGTTGATATAGAAAGGTCGATCTCATTGTGATTGTTACCAACCATGAGAAGTTGCTCCTGTATTTGATTTTTAAAAAGGCAAGCTTAAAAAGCCATGAAAAGCAAGTCACTAAGCAGAATTCCTCTGTGTTTCTGCAGTGTTCTCCAGGCCAGTTCTGCTACTGCCTTCGAGGTTTTCAGGTGCAGTTGCCCACCAGGCCAGAATGAAAGGAATGAAGCTTGTCAAAGAGGGTTGGAAGGAACTTAGATGTCTTGAGTGTGTGTGTATGTGTGTGTGGGGTTAAGCCTTCAACATACTTTTCAGGGTTACTGCTCTTTTTATTTGGGCATAATAAAAATATAAACCTTGGAGAGAGGGTAGAGTTTTTTGAAGTGAGTGTACATTATTGGGTGGAGATGAGATGCTTTAAGTGCTTCATTTACATGAAAAGGAACTCCAAGTGCTTGGTGGACAGGTCCTTATCAGAAGAGAGGAAGTTAAACCTGTAATTTGGCCGTCAAAATTTTTTTACTGCCTCAATAGTGGTAGGGATGGGTGTTCTAAGGTTATATGCTCAGGGACATACAGTCCCAAGACAGGAAGGGAATATTCCATACTTCTGAAGGTTTCAAGATGTTTTCAGGCTTTAGACACATGTTGATCTCACTCTTGCTCTAAGACTGACCCCTCCCCATCACAGTTGCTTGACATCTCTGCCTTTTTATTTTATAAGGGGGATATATCATCATAGTTACCAGCCTCTATGTTGGGAGTAGTCTGACTTTGAACAGGAACCCAACTGGCAGTGATTTTAATAATGTTACCTATCTGCCATTTTAGAAATTAGATGAGACATGGTGCTAAAGAGCAGAATAAACCAAGATACTAGAGGATATGAGTGCCTTGGGGTAGGGATGTTAGGCACATAGGGTGCCTAGAGATCTTCTCTAAGACCCTTGAGCATTTGTATGTCTCATTCCACTAGCCATAGAAGTAACATTCCTTGCACAACACAGTGCAAATATCTCCCTGGTTAGCAGTCATTAAGTCCAGGACCCTCCAGTTTTGGAAAATAAGCTCTGCCCAGAGACAATCTGTCACTAGGAGAGGCTCAAGACTGTCCAGGGTGGAAGCCATGGCATGGTCAAGCTGTCTTTGAAGTTGCTAGCCAGAAGATATTATGGATGAGGACTGATTCACTTGTTTCTGTGTCACCCAGCAGATGGTGAGACCCAGTGTAATGAGCAGAAGGATGAAAATCTCTTTTTTTCAACTCCCTCCAGGTATAAATGAAGTTCTACAGGCTCATAAAGATAAGCCTGGAGAATAATCATTACAGGGGTACAGAAACCTTGAAAATATGGTTTAATGCAGGAACCTGTAGTGTTGCATCAGGGAGGGGTTGATGGGTTTGCATATATTGGCTGGTGACAGTAATGTTATAAGAAACATGTAGGACAGAATCTTGAAGAGAGTCCTATATAGGGCAAAAAAGGAGGGGTAGAGTCAAGAGCAGAATATTTTTTAACTTGCATGTGGGTAAAGGTCCATGAGGTTCATGGATCAAAATATTATTAGATACAAATATGGGAACTCCTGCCAGTAGTGGCTGGGAAAGGGAAGTGTAGAAGCATTGAGCAGAGTTGGGGTTATTGGGTTATTGGTTAGGGGAAGGGAGGTTGGCATTATATTGGAAGTGTTGTAGCCAGGAGAGAGTGGCTTGGACATCCTTCTGAGTTTGATTTTTCCTGTTGAAGTATGTTAATGTGGGTAAAGACCAATTGGAGGCAGAGACAAGCTGAATCCAAACAGTTGGTTTCAGAGTATTTAGCATAGCCATTAGAGGAGAGTTTTACCCACAATTCCCATTTGCCTTCCTTTATCTCAGGGATCACCTATAGACAATTGAAAATGCATTTTAAGGTTGACAACCATGCCTGGTGTCACCATTGCTTGTGGATTCAATTTGGCATGCTCAATATCTGCAACTTGCATATATGGAGGCCTTTGGAGACAGTTACCTGTGGTGTGGTAAGGAAAGCAAAGGAAAGACCTAGGGATGTGGGAGTGTAAACAGGATGCAGAGGGCTCATCTCAATCCTGGTCCAGGATCATTCAAGTGAGCAGATATGAGTTCCTATGGTTTTTGTTGTAAAGGTCCTAGTTTTCCCTAACAAGGAATCTCCAGTAGTGAATATTGGAAGAGTTAGGAAAGGGCTGGGCAGTAGGAGATTTAGAATAAAGAAAAACATAAACAGCCATAAGAATAGAGAAAAAGGGACCCTGTATAGGGCACATAGCTTCATCAGAAGCACCAGGTCATGGGTGTCCTTCCAGGAGGTTTAGGTGTTCCATCAGGGTTTATATCTCCTCTGCCTCTTCTGTCCTTGCTCTGTCAGAGGGAGGACATCTTCTTCTTTGATGGGGTAGTGTCAAACATTCCTGGCAAGGCCCTAACTAGGCCTAGACTGGTACTGTGCAAGGACACAAACAAAACCATTCCTTCCGATTGTAAGGAGGGTACCTGGTCCTTTCCAAGCTCTATCCAAGCTATTGCACCACTTTAGTATGGGAGGAGTTTGTCCTGGTGTGTGCCAGTGGAATAAGATAGGAGGGTGTTTGGAGCACTTGGAAATGCTAAATATATTTAGGGTAGTCAGAGCTATTGTTAATTGCATATTAGAGGGTAGATGTTTGGTTTTTGTTTTATAAGTTGGACTTTTAGGATTTGATGTATTCTTTCTATTATCCCTTGGCCCTGGGCATTTTGAGGAATCTCTGTATGGAAAGCAATTTCCCATCATATGCAAAAGGTTTTGAATTGTGACCTGGTTAATGCAGGTCATTGTCAGTTTTAATATGTTGGGCTTATTGAGATTCAGGAAATTTTCATTCCCAAGAATGTGATGTGCAAAATAAGATGTATATGTGATTTAAACAATTAAATTTAAAAAAAAAAAGAAACCTAAAAAAAAGATGTATTTTGTAAGTGGCTATTTTGAACCCCAGGGAGGAGAGGGACAGTATTAATTGATTATTAAGTTAGGAGGGGAAAGTGGAGAGAATCTCCCATCCTAGGATGCGATTCATGTAATGATGAATATTGAGCTAATTGTCTAAATAAAGTTTTGATGCAGTGGCCACAGCCTTTTGGCAGAGAGTTGGACTTTTAAGATGCAGATTTTCATGGGATAAGGAATAAAACCTTCATCATACGAAAATAAGTAGGTAAGTTAATGCACCAAATCTTCTTATCCCAAATGTATTTTTTAACAAACATGGTAATTTTACTTAATTACTTGAGTTTTATACAACAAACCCAATCATATTTGCTTCTCATTTCTCCCAGGCCCACCCATCGACTCTTGTGTTCTCCCTCCGCCCCTAAACAAAAATACCACCAAGTCAAATTTGTGTTGCCCATTTATTCATTAGAGCATGGTCAAACAACTAGTGGTCATCATCTTAAAGAAAACTGAGTCCTTCCTCATCCCCACCCTCCATCAGAAACCATTAACCATGAAGTGGTACACATCAGCATTTTTTATTGTAATTTTATAATACTTTCTTTAATATCTTCCTTTCTGGACTGTTTCTTTCTTTGGGGATGGATTGTAGAAATTGTTTTAGAAACCTGCAATGTCTCATTCTCAATTTATGAGGCTGCAGTCATCAATATCACTACAAAAGGAGCTTTTTTTGCCTATACCATCCAACAGACAGCACTAATCTTGGACTTCCACATGGTTTCCAGTGGCAGCACAGATCATGGACAACAACCTTGTCTTTGGTAGCAACATGGATCATGGATATTATTATCATGACTTCTGGAGGTGGCACAGACCAAAGATATCATCATAGCCTCCTTCACCAACATAGAACACAGAAATCTTTAGAGTAGTCTTAATCCAGAAAATGAACCAATCTTCATCTGGGACATCCTTCTTTTACTCAGAGATGAGCAGCATTACCTACAGCAGAATATAAGTTACAGGCTGCTACTTAACACCCTTCCCCTTTGTAACAGTCACCCTAGTACCTGGGTACCCTGGCAAGACCACTGTGTTTCCAGCCTGCCATGGTCACATGTCTCCTCTCCTCAGCAGGGTAAGCAGTGTAAGTGGCCATGCAGCAGAGGCTCCATTCTGAGGGCTAGGAATACACATCAGGTGTAGGCAACCAGGTGGTGGCCAGAGCCTTACCTGTAACAACCAATACATCTGTAGTTCTGTTTCTACACTTCTCATTCCAGTTTTATTTCTAATTCCATGAAACAACTTTTTAAACACACCTTCTCATAGTATCTGCCTTTTTAAAAAGTTGTTCTGGAGATACTGTGGGCCTTGCAGGCTCATCCTACACTACTTAATGTCTCTACTTGAAAGTTCCATGAGTCTCTTAGGCTCCTGAGGGAGGGACAGGAGGTTAGGACAGCTCCAAGGAAGCTGGAAGCCACTGAAATCTTTAATCTTTCCTCAAAAATCTTATACTGAAATGTTAAACCCCAATTTGAATATAGTGTTGAAGATATTTTTCTTATTTATATAATTTATTTATTTAAAACTCTGTGTAAACACATGTGTGTGGATTTCACGTGTGTTTGTGTATAGGTCAGGGAAAAGCATCAACTTTCTTTCCTCTATTCCTGTCTGACTTTTTCTTCAAAGTAGAAACTCTCTTCTTTAATGTGGGTACTGAGGTCTGAAATCTGGTGATTATGACTGATCATCTTATGCTCTTAAGTACAAAGATTTCTCTCTAAGCAAAAGTGCGTGTGTTTCTAAGAAATATGTGGAAATAGCAATATGGCTGTTCTTGACATCTTATAATAATAAACACACGATGAAGGAGAAATGAACTGTAACTATGATTAATAAATAATATGAAGCCAGAATTTAAAGGTAAAATGTTTCCTTGTTTGTAATGTTGTAAAATTTCAGAGTCTATATTCTGAAGAGAAAATTGAGAGCAACTACACAATAAGACTAGTTAGTTGTGATGCAAGTTATTAACAGATATCTCCACAGAAACCAGGGATAGGATTCTATGAAAAGAAACACTATCATCTTCATTAAAAAGAAAAAAAGTATGGGGTAGGCCTATCCTGATGGTTTTTATAAGAAACTTAGCATCCTACTCAGTATGTTCAAGAAGCTGAATTTTACTACTAGGACCCACATAGTAGTGGGCGGGAAGCTACTCCTGAAAGTTTTCCTCTGAATTCCATATGTGTGCTGTATCAGGTACACAAACACTCAGTCTTACATACTTATGATTGTAAATGCAATGAAAAAAAGTGGGACAAAATCTATAAAGCTTGAAAATACCTGTTTCTCTTAAAGATGAAAGAATAACTTGAAAGGGGACTCACAGATAACCCCTAAAATCCCTGAGAGATTTTTGTTTTTGTTTTCCTCCTTTTTTTCCAATTTGCTATAAAGATTAGAAATCAATTTCCTTGTTTGGAAGTTGCAGAGTCATCAACCCATTGCAAACAGCTTGGGAAAGATGAGTAACACTATGTTGAGTTCAATGCTTACAGCCAACTTATCAGGTTTTGGGGTAATTCTGCCATTACATTAAGTTAAAATGTGACACTATGGTTCAAAGAAAATTGCTCTAAAGCCTTGAGATTTCAATGAACATTTTTAGTGAGGTTATGGAATTGACTGAACTTCTTGATTCTCTTTCCTTATTCACCGTTGTAGTTTGGGCATGAAAATATCTGTTCTATTTTTACTACTATATTACGACAGGAAATAATTTTTGGTGTCTTAAATTTATAATGTGTGAGGAATATTGCCACATGATTCATAATTTTAAAATATTATATTTATATGTAATTATTTTCTTTTATATTAATTTGAGGGGGAAGGATTTAACAACATTGTAATCAAAATGAATACTCAAAATACTGATGTAGATATCTTAGCATGTCAGGTGTTGTAATGATACAGGCCAATATTCCCAGAAATTTTGTTATTAGGCTGTGAGTGTTGTTGATCAGAAAGAAAGAATTAATGTCACAGGCTAGCCTGGGCTACAAATAAATACTGTGTTAATTGTTCATACAAAATGCTTACACTTATATTATTGTACAGAAAATTTTCTGAAGTTCAAGGCAACAAAATTTTAGTAGGGAAAGATGAGTTCGGCTTGAAATTTAACTTTTTGCTAGGAAGCTCTGGAAAAAGTGATACCTGCTAAAAGGAGAGTCAATTTTCTTTCAGGGTAATATCCCTGGTATTCTGACCTTGCTATCATGGCAGAGGATATATCCCAGAATAGTTGGGCAGTACAATTGGGCTTATTTACAGTATTATGGAACGCTTTAAATGACATTTTTATTTTATAAAATATTAAATCCAAATGAAACAGAAATATGGCTAAGTAAAACTTGAATAAATTAGAATGGATTCTGTAATTTCTTTAACATTGTGGCTTTGCTTTGCAATTTAAAAGAAATTCTGTCATGTAGTAATTTTCCACATGTGCCACCATGTGATGCTTTGACATGTGTATGCATATTGTTTAATATCAAAATTCTCAGTTTTTACCATTTGCTGTGATAAAATATTTAATTTCCATTTTTCACTCTCTCAAAAACACTATGTGGTATAGTTATCTTTAATATATATACTAAACCTAGTGTTCATTGTTTTTTTTTTAAAGAATTTTTTAGTTTGCAATTACCAGCATTGATCTGAATTTGAAGCTCCTTGCCAAAGCAATGAATACCACATTGGAGAAACGTATCTTTACCTCAAAGTTTTTTTTCTCTATAATCATAACTTTGACTCTATGAATCTTACCTTTAATAAAATAAGTCTCCACAGAAATAATTTAAATAAAGGCAGATTCCCAAATGAAAGCTGTATAGAATGGACTATAAAAAGGAACAATAAAAAAAACCCAAGTCTTTCTGATAAAAAATACTGAGATTTTATTGAAACAGTTTATCTCCATAGACCTGTTTAATAAATAAGTGTTGGGAAACTTATAATATATAATATTGTATACTGGTCTCATGTCTAGATAATATTAATATCCTAACAATGGTTTTCAGAATTCAAAATAGTTTTGATATATATCTGAATAATGCTTATATGGAGAGAGACATAAACACAAATTTATCATAGATATTAATTCAGCATAAGAGAGGATTATATATTGAATATTTCATTTTGTGCTATTTTATTATTTTCATTAAAAATATATAATTAAGAATATAGTTATGCATCAGTTTAGATTATACAATCTGAATTTTCCACTGTACAGGAGGATACTCAACAAAATTTTGAACTGACTTTTATTTTGAGTATGTTGGGGTAGGGGTTGTGTTTATAGTGCAGGTGCAAATGAAGTCAAAATAGGGTTGGATATACATAAGATAGTGTTATAAGTTGTTTTGAATCCCAAACATGGTGCTGAGAACCAATCTCAGCTCTTCTGAAGCAATGACTGGGAGCTTTGCTGGTCTGGTTGGTTGATATTATTGTTCTTCCTATGGAATTGCAAACCCATTCAGCTCCTTCAATCCTTCCCTAACTCCTCATTCATTTATAAGGTTATTTTCAAGCTACATTTACTGTTTTTGGCAAATAATTATCATAACACACTTACTCACATTCAGATAATTCTCTTGGATCCATTTCATGAAAAAATATATAATTTAAGAATATAGTTGTGCATCAGTTTAGATTATACAACCTGATTGCATGAGGAAATCAAGGCAAGTAACATTGGTTACACTGTGCTCCTGAAGGCATGTTAAACAAGAACACTGAATACAGGGTAGGTAGTAGTCTTAAAAATGTAGGAGAAATTTTGTCAAATATTACATTCAGTAACATATACAAAAACAACAACACAACAACAGCAACAATGAAGTGCTCTTGAATTTGGAAGACATCAAGGCAAAATATGAAAAGGTATCAGTGATTTAAATATTGTCCTTAAGCATGAACTTCTCAATGTAAAAAAATTTAAACAATTAAAAACACTGTATTATATTATAATAGAGAGGTAGTTCTGTATGGATTAAGTCTTGGTGATATTTTTAACATTCCAAGTTAATTAACAGTAAATTGATCTAATTGATATCATAGTTGCTATTTAAAATAAACTCCAAGCAATCTCCATGTTCTTGCATGCTTATAGAAAGGAAATGTTAAGACTAAAAAGTGGAGGAAAATTTCCAACTAATGCATTAAATATATCCTTTTGAATGACTAATATCATTAAGTTCTTCTTTCTCAGTGTGGCTAACAAAATATAGCACTGGTGTATGCTTTAGCTGCTGTGAAGCAGTAGTCTTTCAAGAAATTGGATGCTAGTTCTTGGATCAAGTCCCAATGATAGTGTTGTGGCTTAAAACTGAATTGAATTTTAGTATGGACTAAATTCAGACTTCCATAAATACACTTGCAGAGTTTTAAAGGGTCTATTATACTCAAGGAAAAACTATACTGATGTTCCCTACCAATTGCCACCACTGATTCTGACAATGGTTTGGTTTGGTTGGCTATAAGGCACAGATGACACATTAATCACAATGCATCATTTTAAAGATCCCCAGTAATTTTATCCATAAATTCCCAGAAGTTATTGATATAACAAGCATAAGTAATTCTTATTCATGCAAATATTGTGAAGACAAAGTGTGGTAACATGGCTTAGTGAACATATGGCTTATTTTCATAACTTTGGTGATAACAGTAGGCAATACACACAAAGTTAGATAGAGCTTCCTAAACTCTAAAATGTTCTTTTCATATTTTTAAACAATTTAAATTAATTTATTTTGCATGTATAGATATTTTGTCTGCATAGATATCTGACCATAGTTTGTGTGTCTGATGCCTAAGGAGGTGAGAAAAGGACATGAGATAAGCTAGGACTGGAGTTATAGACCGTTGTGTGCTGCTCTATGGGTGAGGAGAATCATACATCAATCATCTGGTAGAGAATTAGTGTTTCTTAACCAATGGGACATCTTTTGCATTTCAATTTCAGTTTTCAGAAGCTGTTGGATGTATGTAATACTAATGTAATATTATTCAAAGTTTCTCTACTCAGAGCTTCCTAAATATTACCTCCCAAAGTACAAATAAAAAGTTCAACTATAGAAGATATTTGCTTTATATAGTTTCCATTCATGCATTCTATTCCTAAAACAAAATGGTAAAGGTGGAAAATTTTATAAATAAAATAGTTTTCATTTAGATTCTAGGTTTGGAACCAAAATGTCTAAGTTTGGATCATGTCAAAATTTTAGTTATGAGAAGAGCCTCAGAGTAGATACCATTCCAGTAATGAAGATGAATGCAAAAGAAATTAGAAACAGTCAAAGGCCAGGTTAATCTCATAACAAGTTGTTTTAACAAGATATTACCCAGGTCCTAAAACAACTGAATAAATGCTTCCCTAGAGCTGCACTCCCAATGACCTAACATTTTCCTAAAAGACTATATCTTCTAAATGTTTGACAATCTAAACAATGTCAAATAGAGGAAATACTTCATACATAAAACATTTTGAGACATGTTCAAATTTTAATACATAAAACCTTTCTGTGCAAATTCAAACTACCATCTATAACATTTTCCAGTATATCTAAAAGCGCTCTGCCTCTCCTCCTTTTTTATTTCATAAACAAGACTGAGCCTCTCTTAGGTCGTTCTGACAAGAGTGCCTTCCTTACCCATCATGGAATATGCATTACCCAAAGCAATGCACTTATGTCTTAGGTTGGTAAGATTCTGCACAGAAAGAAGACTCTTAATGCTTAAAGATTATTCAATGGATTTATATATATCAGCAAATACTCAATACATAAGATACCCACATAATTAGAATTATTATCCAATATCTAACCTTTTAATAGAAATTGCTACCCAGGGATGCTAGAATCCATGGTTCTTCTTCCATGTTGCTTCCTCTCTCTTCTTTCTCCCCTCCCCTTCTTCTTTCCTTCTCCCAAATCTACCTCCTCTTCTACTGCCCAATCACCAAGCTCCACTGCAAATACAATGTTGCAGGAAAATTCCTGCAGTGTTCTAGCTTATCATCTGTTGTTGTGATAACACTAACCATAATCAAAAGCAACATGTAGAAGAAAGATCTTATTTGGCTTACAAGGTATAGTTTTCATGAAGAAAATCCAAGTCATGAACTCAAGGCAGAAATCTGGAGGCAAGAACTAAAAAGAGGCTATAAAATAGTGATACTCACTGGCTTACTTTCCCTGGTTTGTGTTCTTAAATTTTCTTATGCATCCCAGGCCAACATTATCAGAAATTGCAGCACTCCAAGTGGTCTGGGTCCTTGTATATTAATTAACAATCAAAAAAATGCTATACAGCCTGGACCACATAAACTTTCAGTTGATATTTCTTACCAGCTGTGTCATACTGACAACCAAGGTTAGCCACTACACACTACAAACTTATTTTTCAATTTTCATAAGTCAAAATTAGAGGTCAACTGTTATCTAACATATTCATGTATATTTTTCTATTGTTGTTTAGAATAGAACTATCACTTTTACGAATGTAAATCAAATATATGAATAAAACTCTAGCAATATAATAAATGTTTTCAATTCATTTTTTTCATTCATTATTTAAATATATCTAGCATATTTTAATCAAAATTAACCAATATAAGTAGACAATTATCTACATTTTAATAAATATAGTAATTAAATAGAACTGAAACCATTCTAATCCTTCAATATTGTATTTTCAATTCTAAGTCTACAAATGAAATGGTCAAACTTCTTAAACAAACAAAGTTTATGCAGATATGTAAAAGATCTCTGTAAATATAGAAATGATATATGAAAATGCTAATCATCCTGATTTGATAAGTACATGGTGTATGCAAGTGTTGACATAACACAATGTTTATGATTAATGTGTACAGTCAGTACATAGTCATTAAAATATAAGGACAGTAAATGAAGAGATATATTCTTAATTTTTATAATAATAGTTTTATCTATGAGCAGGAATAATGAAGAAACATCTATTTAATGGAATTGGAAGTATTCCAGAATTAAAAAAAAATGAGCAAGTAAGATGTTGAAGTAGAGTACAGACTAAAATAAGACTTGATATTCAGCACTGTTTACTACCATTAAAGCCCATGTTGATTCCCAATGAAAAGGAAAAAGAACTGAATAATTCTGAAAATCTTTAAAAAGCTGTATAACAAAAAGAACCTTTATTCTGTTCATCAAAGTAAAAATTCATGTTGAAACACATATTTAGCAAGTATTCTTATTTCTTGAAAGTTCCATGTATTTACAAAATATACATTGATCATATCCATTTACCACTACCTCTCTCTAACATCTGCCATTCCATCTTCGAAGTTTCATGTTTTTAAAGTTTTATTTATTTTTTTTATTAATACTCCTTCAAGTCCTGTTACTATTTCCCATATGCATCAAGTTCTAGGTCCATTCACTGGGATATGAACAATATATGAGACATCACATTAACAAAGAAAAAAGACACTCTTTTCCTAAATGACTATCAACTGTCAGTAACTGCTCTACTAGGTGGGCACCTTGGGAACTCCTCCTCCTACTTTCTAGAATCCTAACTGGCAAATAAGTGTAGATGCTACTAGTTGATAAATGTGACAGCCATTCTATGTATGGAAGTCACTATTATAAACTCTAATCCCGTCAGTTGGCACCTTTTTCTTTCTCTCCTACTGAGCATTCAGAGTTATTTATATTTGATGCTTATTCCAGTTAAGAGTGTCTGAAATTTTAGAGAAACAACAGTGGTGGAAAATAGGTTACTCATGGTTGTTTTCTCCAAAATTTATCAGATGCTACAGTCAATATTTTATTCAGGGTTACCTTAATTTGAAATCTTGACTACAACTATGGATCTATTTTTATAGTGGCTTATTTGAATGACTAGATGTTATTTCTTAATTTCATTGGAATATCTTACCACATGTACCTGTTCTTAAGACAACTTCAGTGTAATCCATGTAGGGTAGTTCTTTCTGCTTCAAATTTCAGCTAAAAATGTTAATGCAATTTTTTCTCATAATTATACCCAGTAGCTTGCTTTTTAGATAGTTGTGAATGGATTCAAGCTGATAACTGAGATTATACAACATGTGGAGTAAGACAGAAACCAGATCAAGATGGTGTTGCTGAGAATGTGAGAAACAAGAAAGTATAGAAGTGTGACAATGAAATAGCTACAGAGAGAGCAAATACTACATCTCAAGATAGTCAACCTTGAATATTAAGAAGCTGAATGGTAGATGCATATGAATGAAGAATCCTTGTTTATTAAAGTATTTTCTAGTAAGTATTAGAAATGTAAATTTTTAATATTCATATGAGCAGTGATTGTGACAATTTTTGCTAGCCGGTGTGAAAACTCCATGTTTGCTTCTTTGTTTTAAAATTTAATTTGCATATGTGGGTGTTTTGTCTGCCCATATGTCTATGCACTACTTGTATGCATGGTACCTGTGAAGGTCAGAGGTAGGAATTGGATGCTATGGAACTGGAGTTATGGAATGTTGCAAGATACCATGTGGATACTGATAACTGTACACAGATTCTCTGAAAGGGCCATCAGGGTTATTCACCACTCAGGCATTTCTCTATCTCAGAAAATTCATGTTTTAAATATTAATTAGAAAACTCAGAAAGTTTACTGTTTAATCATTAGTATTAACTCAAATCTTTTAAGTTAAAAATATTTTAAAAGTTTAATTGAAATAACTCAACTATTTTGAAAAACAATGATTAAAGATATTTATAACTCTATGAAAATATTTTAAAAATAAAAAAAGAAAATATCTTATTGCATATCCCTATGGCATCTCTCTTCAACCTGAGGAAGATGAAATAGCTATATATACAACAGTAAATACTACTAAGGGTCACAAACCAGTGAAATACATTTAATAAAGACTACCATTTGATTTGAAGTTTATGGATTATAGAATAATGCAACTAATGGTTTACTTGTACATCAGTGTTCATTATAATCACAATATATAACTAAAATATATGTAAGAATATGTGGGAAGCAAAATATTTAGAGTTAACCAAATTCAAGAATATACACAAAAACAAGAATGGGGAAGTTTTAGTATTTATTTTTAGTATCTATACCAAAAATATAAAATAGAAATTAAAAAATAAATTCTTCCAGCAGAGGACAATTTAATTCATATCCTGCTCATCAATATAATATACCCAGCTTTCAACAAAAATTATAAGATATTACTTTTTAAGATTTTATTTTTATTTCATTTTTATGATGGTTTTACCTACATGCATGTATTATTGCACCACATCATGCAATGGTCAGAATGCCAGAAGAAGGAGGTAATCGTCTTGAAACTGCATTTACCAATAATTATGAGTTGCCACATGGGATCTGGGAAGCAAACTAGGGGTCCCTAAAAGCGCAGGAAGTGATCTTAACCACTTAACCCAGAAAAATAACAGTCTAAAGATCCATACCATCTGAAAAACACTCATGCATAGCAGAAATAATGTAATGAATAAAAAGTACATATCCTGTTGGGAACAAGGATAAGAATTTAAGTGAAAACATCATAAACTATATAAGCAAGGAAGAAGTGAAATTATTTATAGTTTAAAGTAAATATACTATAATGCAATTGTATATAAGAAAAATAATATTCAACATATAATAAAAGAATTTTGGCTTCTATTCTGAACAAAGAACTTGAAATTGTCACAAGACATACCCTGGAAAATAAATTAAATGTAAATGTATTTAAAATATAACAGAGCTCTAATAGTACTTAATAATACTAGGAAGGTGATATGTTTTTCAGTATATGTAAAAGAACCAATTCCAACTCACAGTTTATTAAGAACACATGATGCTGAAATCAGTAACTAGTGAAACACTTTAGAAATCATCAGAGGCTAGATGTGGACAAATTTGACAGCTTGAAAATGGTAAGGTCTCAGTCACAGGACCTCTTACATTCTTTTATAAGTTTTTAGCACCAGAACCTTTAACAGCTTTCATGGCGAAGATCTGAGAAAAACCCATTCATGCTCCAGGCAGGTTGAAAGGGAAAGTAATCATTTTGAAATATACCCAGAACATTATGCTCTCCATAACAAAGTCCTTCCCTAGGGGAAAGTACTTTACCACAGACATACATGACTTAGAGGAAGGGAAACTAGAGGACTGAAATCTGTTCTAACATTTCAGACTCACAAGAGAGTAGAAGTAAAGGCTGAAAAGCTTTTCCTGAGCATAAAGGAGAAAATGAGGTCAATGAGAGAGAGAGAAAGAGAGATTGATTTAATCATAAGATTACACATTGCTTCCCTTCTGTAATGCCTTACCACTGTATCAATAGAACTCAGATATAATAGTCAGTTGTGATGGAAAATAACTTCAAGATGAACACTGTATTTTATGAGTGTCTTTGGAAGCACAAAAACACCAGGGAAAAAAAAGCAAGGACAATGGAGAAAATTGAAGACTGACACACCTACAGCTGTGGTATATATTAAATCCAGTACAGAAAGATGGAATAGAACATCCTGGCTTTTCCTCCCCATAGAAACATCAATTTCAACAACTATTTTTGCATAAAAATACCATCACAACACCTAGGGGATCTAGGTGAGAGATTTTAGCACCTGTGTGCAACACAAATATAAGAAAGGACACATTGAAAAGGACATAAAGGATCATTTTATCTTACCTGTCACTCCTCCTCTCATTCCAGAGAGCACAACTTAGAGATAAATAGTGTGCTTGGGAAAGGGGGAAATGAGCAATAGAGCGAGTCATGAATCCCAACTCAGGATTTGTTCATGTAAATCCCAGTACAAGAAATGCTTGCATGGCCTGAAAATTTAGGATGATGTTCAGACTTGGCCTCCTCACTACTATTGTATCATGCCAAATTCCTCTATGGTTGGCAGTAGTATTATACAGAATATGAGCCTGCTGAATTTGTACCCATACCAGATTGACCATGATACCAAGCAACAGGCTCTTATGCATGGGAATAGGAAAAATGAGTGCAGGACACATATAAACAAAATCAGCACAGCTTCTTTATAGGTATTTAAGCCTGCAAACAGAAGGTAGTTACTACCAATAACAGGGATATTGGGCTGTTAAAACAAAGGGAGTACTAGCAAATAATATTTTTTTCTAAGGCTAAATAGTACAGTATCTTCAACTAGGTATGAGGAAAATTAAAAAAAAAATCTATTTTTCTTGGTCATAAAATTTGGAGCTTAGTATTTGGTGGGCTAATAGGCAGTCAATTTGAACCAGGAAACACTGAGATACCATCTTCTATTAAATCTTGGACATTTTCAGTTGGTCTGTGCCTAATGAAAGGGCTGATGGTGTACAAGTCCTTCAGCTGCTGGAAAAGCACAAGAATTTCCTAAAGGGAACTAACACCAAATACAACAGGTCATAGAGCAAGTTAATCCAGCATCAATCTTGCTTTAACCATTATTTTGAGTTTTTGATATGTATAAATACACAGTTTGGAAAATCTAACATTTTTAATGAGAAAAACCAATCAGACCAATAGAATATGAAGATGGACATGCCAAAACTTTTATCTCATTTTTGTAATTCATGAATCATTTGTAAGCTCCATTGAATTGTCATTGCATTAGCAAATGTAGTCTTCAATTTTCTCAAAAGTATTCTAGGCAGTTCTTAGCCTAGAACCCAGAGGTATTTCCCCTAAGAGAACAGTAAACTAGTAATATATTTCTCAGATGTGTAGCTTTCAGAATTAGTCACCCTCTGTGTATGTTCATGCTAGTGTAAATTTTATTTATTTATTTTTATGTATTATTTTTATGGGATTTTGGTGGTAGCAGAATTTGTGAATTTTTTTCTTGCAAAATCATTTCCTTTACTGTAAACATAAGATCTGTTCAAGTGTACAATTCTAGCTTTAAATTAGTTAAACAATTTTTCTTCATTTATCTCTATCTCTTGTCTATGCTACTGTCATCTAACATTGACTGTATTAGCTTAATCTCTCACTATTATGGAATTTGACTGAGATCTTTAATTAGATCACAGTTTTAAAAAACTTCAGGAATTTTATTTTATTTAAAAGAATGCTTTGAAAATATCTATTCTGATTAATACTATGTTTAAACTGATTTCAAATTTACTACCTTTTTTTTGATAAGCTATAAATTCCTCCACTGTAATATTTTTATTTTAGTCAGATCATATTTTAACTATGCGTTAGTAATATTTTTTGCTACTAAGGAACATGTTTTTGAGGAATCAACTTAAGAGAGAAACTGATGCAGAGAGCCAAGCCAAAAATTAATTGGAGCTTGGGGAATCATGTGGAAGATGGGGAGGAAGGATTGAAGCTATCAAAGGAGTCAAGAATACCACACAAAAACCTACAGTATTAACTAAACTCGGTCCATAAGGGCTCATAGAGACTGAACTGCCAACCAGAGAGCATGCATGGCATGGACCTAAGCCCTCTGCATATATATGTAAGTGTTGTGGGAGATACTTAAATCATTGGCATTCAATCTTGCTTTTCTCGATCAGCCGCCATCCGGTCAGGAGACCAGAGACCCGGCCCTGGCACCCATGAGACACCAGCATGGGAGATGGCTCTGTCTGTCTTTCCACACATCTCCCAAGCTGTCTCCACAAGGCTGGGCTGTACCCAGACCATCCCACCATCCACGCTGGCCCAGTAGAAAATGAAACTCTAATGCTTAAATATTAATCAAAGGCTTTATATATTTGGTAATGTTCAATGACAGTATGCCCAAATAATTATAGATGTTACTCAATTAACTAACCTAGATAAATTGTTACCCAGGACCACTCTCGGTACAAGCGTGATCATCCATGGTGTTACATCTCTCCCCTCTCCCTTGTCATGTTCCTCCTCTTCCTTTTCCTTTTCCTCTCCTTAATCCTCCCACCTTAGCTCTTCCTACATGTAAGAATTGTACATATTGGTCTTCATATGGGACCTCTAAAATGAGAGCAGGGCCTGTATCTCATTACATTGCCTGCCTTTGGATCCCTTTCACCTAACTCGATTGCCTTGTCTAGCCTCAATAGAGGAAGTTCTGCTAAGTCTTACTGCAACTTGATATTCCAAAGCTGGTTGATATCCATGGGAGGCCTCCCTTTTTCTGAGGGGAATGGGAAGAGGGGTAGGAGAAAGGGTCTAGGAGGAGGGAAAGCTGTGATTTGATGTAAATAAATAAGTTAATCATTTATGTCACATTTTATTAGTCATACTATTATATCATATTCTATTAGTAGTAGCAGAGGAAAATGGTTCAAATGTTTTCCAGAAATTCCTGCATGCAAACATTAAATGTCATCATTTTCTTAAGTGAAAGATAATTAAAAGAATAGTTCTGTCTTTAATAAGCAAATAATTACTTTATCTCCAATTTTTAGTAATATAATTCTTATTTCACTCGACAACCAATCAAGATCACTTTAATAACTATATTAATACCAAAAGTTTCCTTTAGGCAAAATAGGCTTATTCCAATATACAAGTAAAAATTCTTCAAGGACCTCCCATTATCTTTTCAAAGATATGTCATTAATTCCCCATTATAGTGTGTCAAATCTCTAATTTTCTACAAAGTCCACAAATCAAATGTATTATTTGATAAAAAATATATCATTTTCTCTGACATTTTGATGCTGGAAAAGTCAACAATAATGTGTTAACAAATTTGGGTTTTGCTAAAGTTTCTTTTGACTTGTGAAAGTTCATCTTCATTCTGTATCTTCTCATAACTTCGTGTGAGATCACTTGCATTCCTTTTGCTTTAATGAAAGCAATCCTTTTTGGGTATTGTCCCATCCTACTGATCAAACTTCTTTATAAAGTTTTATTTCCTAATATACATATTTTATATATATATATATATATATGTGTGTGTGTGTGTGTGTGTGTGTTTGTGTGTTTGTGTGTTTGTGTGTGTGTGTGTGTGTGTGTGTGTGTGTATTTTTTGCCCATAAGACTTTATTTAAACTGATCATACGTTTAAAGGTCCATTCTATGAATGAATACAGTTGTGTTCTCAGGTACTGTAAATGGAGGATTCCATGTATCAAATTTGCAAGGATATAACTTGGTTACTAACCATCACTTGCTTCAGTTTTATAATCAAGAAGATAAACATGAGAATGTATGACAGAATCATCTTTCACTTCCCTGGTTGTAAGTATAAATGAGTCAAATGTTGGATGCTTATCACAAATGATATAAATACATCAGTATCAATAGATACAGTATAGAAGTCCTTAGATACTTATCAATATTGAGATGAGGGAGGAAAAGAGGATGAAGAGCAGAAAATATGAAGTGCTATGTCAGAATGACTCCACAATATCGGATCATGAGGGAGATCTCTACCAAAAATAACTCCAATAAATATATAAGTAGTATGGAAATATAGATATATACAAAAACATAGATAAGAAAAATGTAGAGTGCTAGACTCCGGTGCCCCAGAAAATTCAATTTATTAGCCATGAACCAAATTTGATATCTGAAAGAAGATTCATTCTATGAGGCTTGAAAACTTAACTCATTATAGTTGTTTATGATTATCATTGAAAATTTTACAATATGTCATGTTCCAACATCATAAAAAATCTCAAACCTTTTAAAACAGAGAAAATAAAACTATATGTAGAATAAATAAATTCAGTTTCATAATGAAATATAGAAAATACTTAGAAACTACCAGCTACAATTTTAAAAAATGCATTTATATACTGTATACTCCACTACATAATAAAAATAATGTAAAACAGTGAAGTAATAAAGATACAGGAACAAAACTGTCAAAATAAACATAATACTAGAAATAAAAATGCCAAAATATAAATACAAAATTATAAATCAATATTATTTAGATAGCTTACAACTGCCTATAACTGCAGCTTGGGGAATATGACATTTTCTCCTGCCATTCTCAGCCAGACACATGCAGGGCATATGTATTGACATGGAAACACACACACACACAAATACACATACACACACACAAAATAAAAATAGGAAACACAATAATTTTTCATTCTTAAAAGACAATAGATAAAAATACTACAGAGATAATAGATAACAAAGTGTCACAGGAAAACACTTTGAACATTTGTGACTATTTTACTCATGTTGTTCTGGTAAGTTCTGCAATCCTTTCACTACATTTTTCAACTATTCTATTAGTTTTGGTTAAAGAATTGCACACTAAGAAAGACATCCAAATCTAGAATAAATGTCTATCTCAATAAAAGGAAAGTCTGTGCTTTCTATTATGGAAATGACCAAATTCAACCAGTCTGTCACCATGTAGTAGATGTTTTAAAGGAAAAAATATCATGAAGGGCAAGCAATAATGTTCTATGCTACTGGATCTTGTATCTATATTGGCTTCAGTGCGTTTATTCTGTAGTGTTTAATATATACATAGCTTGCATTACTATGGACATTTATTCAGCAGCACACTGAGTGATAAAGATACTGGGAAAAGATATTTACTTGTACCTACTTAGCATCCACCTTAGCCACTTAGTTATTATTAGGTCTTTGTTAAACATATACGTCAGTGAAATTTTACAGAAGATAGAATTATCTTATCTTTTTTATTCTTTTCTGTATGCTTAGGTGTATTATTCTTTCCTAATTTCTTTCCAAACAGTTTCCCCTATTATTTTTTTCCAAAGCACAAACTACTTAGCTAAAAATTTATTCACAGCTCATATATTAGTATAAAGAACACTCCAGTAATTTTTTTTCTAAGCAAACTGAACAGCCAGGTTTACATTTAAACATTCTGGCAACTGAGAGTATTTATTTTCACTACTGATATTTTAGGGGCATTTCAGAAAAGGTCTTTAGTTATTGAGCTACCTATATTTTGGTCATGCCTGTGCATCTTCCAGAACCCTCTGTAAATGAGGTTTCTTTCTCACTTTCATCTGATCATAGCAAACTCCTTATATAGCACAGATGCAGATTAGTAAAGTAAATGTAGTACAAGTGAAATGGGGGTCATGGGCATCTTTATGTAATCTATTTATAACTCTAGGGCCTCCTCAGTTCTGATCTCATATATACCATTTCCTTTTAATGACAAGTTCTACTGTGCGTGCACAAATTTATGACTTCCTGTACCCTATAGACTTCTTTAATGGAAGACAACTCTCCAATCTTTCAAGGAGTTCTGGGTCTGTAATTGGTTCAAGTATGAGAATGTTTCAAAGTTCATGGCTTTCTGCATTTTTAATGATTTGATTTAAAAAAATATATAATTTGAACTGTATCTATCCTACCTATGTAGATCAAGTAGAAATCAGGAGGATTTGTATATATTCCATTTCTAGAAGCATCATGATTAAAGAACCATCTCCATATATAAATATTAGTTAAGCAATTCTTTTACAACTATGTCCATGTTGTCATTGATAATTATTGTTGTACTTGGCCTACCATTATCTCATAACTCTGTTATTATAAACAATTGCTTTTAATTTACCTATTTCAGTGAGTACTTTCACTCTAATTTCTAATTTATCCAATGGAGAGATTGCAGAAATCCTTAGAATACTGAAGGTTCCTCCAGCAAATTTATTTTATATGACATGATGAAAAATATATCTTTTAAAATTTCTGTAGTATAGGCAAGAAAATCCTCTGCTACATTATAAAACTATTTAATATCTGTTATACTGTATATTACATTTCATTTCTCTAATTTAATTTTTTCTCTCATTTCTTTTGTCATTAAAGCACTGTGCTAATGTATATTTATTACATATTCTACTTTCATCTCTTCATGTACTGCAATATGTATACATTGTAAAACTTTTTACTTTTTTTTTATGTACCACACAATCTCCTGTATCATACTTTGTACCTCATCATATTTTGTAACTTCTAAAACATAACTCTAGTTTTATCTATAGAAGCATATGAGAAGATATTGTTTTATTTTATGGAGAAAAACAAAACAGCTATTTCTAGTGAGAACCAAAATAAGTTTTCTGGCAATATAGAACTGATGTTTCTATGTGGGCTGGATAAACCTCTTCACTGTGAGTGTTTTAAAATTTCCAGTTTAAAAAAAAAAAAGAAATTAAACTAGTGGGGGAAGATGGCTCAGCAGTTAAGATTTCTTCCAGTTACTGCAGAGTAATTGAGTTTGGTTCCCAGCATCGACATTGGACTGATAACAACCTCTTGTAACTCTATTTCCAGAGGTATCCAATGCTTCTGGTCTCAGTGGAGAGAGGCCCGCAAATATACTTACCTCCCCCTACAAACAATTAAAAATAAAATATTGAAAAATAAATATTTCAAAATGAAGCATCAGAACTCTGAGTCAGTGTCTAGTCATTAACTTCATAACTTTCTTTTTATACATCTCCACTTCAATTTGCATTAGCTTATATCCTCTTCATTTCATTAGTGATTTTATTTTTATGAGAAGGGACCTAAATTCCAGAATTGTAGTTTATATTTTAATTGAGTCAGTTGTGTCATAGTACTTAAGATTGATTTTCAGGAATCCAAGTTTGATTCTACATAGGAAAAGGGTATCTTTAGGGTACAGATTTGACATCATTTAAACAATCTTGAAGTAAGAGTTGAATTTATTAGATCACCTGTTCTTTACCTGATTTTCTTAAACAAAATTATATGTGTTAAACACAACATTCATTCAACCCAGACCGTGTTTTTTTCAATTATTGATTAAATACAAGCAAAAGTGTTATTTTTGTTATCTATTGCCCATGCTCAACATTTACTATTAGTGTTCCTTTAGTACTAGTAAGGGAGTCATAAGTTTGTGTAAATCTCTTCAAATTGGATACGCCCTTGCAAAAACACAGTGGCCAATTCAGAAAGTGAAAGTTATTTCAGGAACTACTCAGTAACTGTAATATTATTGATTAGGCTCTACTTCAAAACAACTGAATGGATGTATATATTCAAGGACATATATGTGTTTTTAAAAATATACTCTGCAGATTTATTTTTACCATTATAGAGGAGGTTAAATCCCAAAATGCATAGATGATTTATCTGCCTAAAGTCCCAAGAGAATTAATGGTTTAGTTGTACACTGAATTTATAGTCCTTAACGTGAGAAAAGAAAATAATGGAAATCTCATCCAAAATCAAGATTGACTCAATGCTGCACAAAGTTTCCAAATGTAAGAGAAAACTCAGTGTCTCAGGGTCAAAGCAATTAGGAATGGAAGGATTACTTTGGGGTGGGTAAGTCTGACTTACAGAAAATACACAGATTTACACATTTACCATATTAACACCATCAAAAACTTACATACAGAAAAATACCCAAAATAGCAATTTGACCAAAAATCTCAGTAGTCAGTGACTCAATAAATACTGATGTTTTATTTAATTAAATATGACAAATGTGTTATAAGATATAAGTGGTAAATCATAAGCTTTTTAAAAATGACTGCTAAACTTCTCAAAAATGTTGTCCAAAGGGTTTACATATGTGAAAAGTTAAGCTGAATATTATGGTTATGACTCATGCTAATTTTAGAATAATTTTCAGACATAAGAACAAGAAAATCTATGTGTAATTCTTTAGTTTAAATGTAACCAACATTAACATCTACATATATGCATGAGTATTTTGAACGTGTATATATATTTATATTCATATTTGTACATGTAAATTTTATGCATATTTGTGTACCTTGATATGTATCTACTTGCATGTGTATTTTTAATCTCACTGGACATGTTTTTTTCTGATACAAGAAATAAAAATCAATAGGAAAAGATAAAAAGAAAGTACAAAGACAATTTCAATTTGCAATAAACCTGAATCATATTTTTTAGTCTTGAAAATGAAACTACTCTAAAAAGAGAAGACACTGCCCACTAAATATACTCATAAGAATTCATTTCAGAGAGACACTATTGACAAATACGTTATCTGAAAAGAGAAAATTAATGTAAGTTGATTAACATACTTTTCAAGTTAATATTTTCTTTCTTTCAAATGAATGAATTTTTTTTACAATTATAGGCATATTATAATAGTATGAGTGAACATCGAACAAAAAAATATTGTAA
>JAJTUV010004585.1:0-36801 GCA_021653895.1 Mastomys natalensis
TCTGCAGATGGAATGGATTGCACGGTGGGGCGGTCTCTGGATGGCCTTTCCTTTAGCCTCTGCTCCATTTTTGTCCCTGCATTTCCATGTATGTCCTCTTGGGTCTGGGTTACCTCACTGAGGATGATATTTTCTAGTTCCATCCATTTGCCTACAAAGTTCGTGAAGTAGCCCATTGTGTAAATGTACCACATTTTTTGTATCCATTCTTCAGTTGAGGGACATTTGGGTTGTTTCCAGCTTCTGCCTATTATAAATAAGGCTGCTATGAACACAGTGGAGCATGTGTCCTTGTTATATGCTGGGGCATCTTTTGGGTATATACCCAACAGTAGTATAGCTGGGTCTTCAGGTAATGCTAGGTCCAATTTTCTGAGGACCCACCAGATTGACTTCCAAAGTGGTTGTACCAACTTGCAATCCCACCAACAATGGAGGAGTGTTCCTCTTTCTCCACATCCTCGCCAGCATCTGCTATCACCTGAGTATTTGATCTTAGTCATTCTGACTGGTGTGAAGTGGAATCTCAGGGTTGTTTTGATTTGAATTTCCCTGATGATGTTGAACATTTCTTTTCTTTTCTTTTTTTTTTTTTTTTTTTTTTGGTTTTTCGAGACAGGGTTTCTCTGTGTAGCCCTGGCTGTCTTGGAACTCACTCTGTAGACCAGGCTGGCCTTGAACTCAGAAATCCTCCTGCCTCTGCCTCCCAAGTGCTGGGATTAAAGGCGTGCACCACCACCGCCCGGCCTGAACATTTCTTTAGGTGCTTCTTGGCCATTCGAGTTTCCTCAGTTGAGAATTCTTTGTTTAGCTCTGTACCCCATTTTTTAATAGGGTTATTTGGTTGTCTGGAGTCTAATTTCTTGAGTTCTTTGTATATATTGGATATTAGCCCTCTATCGTATGTAGGATTGGTAAAGATCTTTTCCCAATCTGTTGGTTGCCGTTTTGTCCTATTGACAGTGTCCTTTGCCTTACAGAAGCTTTGCAATTTTATGAAGTCCCATTTGCCAATTCTTGATCTTAGAGAATAAGCCATTGGTGTTCTGTTCAGGAACTTTTCCCCTGTGCCTAGGTATTCAAGGGTCTTCCCCACCTTCTCTTCTATTAGTTTCAGTGTGTCTGGTTTTATGTGAAGGTCTTTTATTCACTTGGACTTGAGCTCATTCTCAAATCCACCTTCTTCAACAGGTGTGCTTTTCTCTTTGTTGGTTGTCTTTTTTTTTCTTTCCTCCAGACCTACCTCTCATTCAAACTGACAATGACCTTATCCAGGCATCGGTCCTAGCCAGGATAGTTTGGGGATTAACCACCATGCTAACAGGGACACTCAGCAGTGTGTGCTAGTACTTCTTAGAGTGGCCTGACTTCACTGAGGCAACTTTTTTTTCACAAAGAGGTTAACTGGAGTGCGATGGTTTATACATGTTTAGCCCAGGAAGTAACACTATTTGGAGATGTGACCTTGTTGGAACAGATGTGGCCTTGTTGGAGTAGGTGTGTCACTGTGGGCTTGGGTTTTAATACCCTAGTTCTAGCTACCTGGAAGTGAGTATTCTTCTAGCAGCCTTCAGATGAAGATGTAGAACTCTCAGCTCCTCCTGTACCATGCCTTCCTGGATGCTGCCATGTTCCCATCTTGATGATAATGGCCTGAATCTCTGAACCTGCCCCAGTTAAATGTTGTCCTTTATAAGACTTGCCTTGGTCATGGTGTCTGTTCACAGCAGTAAAACCCTAACTAAGACATGGAGTTAAAGATGGTTGTCAGCCACCATGTGTATGCTCTGAAACAAAGCCAGGTCCTCTGGAAGAGCAAGTGCTTTTGACCACTGAGCCCTCTAATCCTCAATATCATCTTCTTTTCAGAGACAGGGTCTTTCTACTATGTAGCTCTGGCTGTTCTAGAACTCTCTCTGTATCTATATACAGGCTAGCCTCGAACTCACAGATATCTACAAGCCTCTGCCTCCTGAATGCTGGGGTTAAAAGTGAGAATCAGGGCTGGAGAGATGGCTCAGAGGTTAAGAGCACTGTCTACTCTTCCAGGGGTCCTGAGTTTGATTCCCAGCAACCACATGGCTCACAACCATCTGTAATAGGATCTAGTGCCCTCTTCTGACCTGCAGGTATACATGCTGTATACATAATAAATAAATCTTTAAAAAAAAAAAAAAAAAGGTGAGAATCGAAGATATTTGCCACACCTTCGATGCTCAATATCTTAATGGCAACATAAAAACAAAACATTTGTATTTAAATAGCCCAGTGTTATATAACAACATTTCAATACTTTGAATATCAATTTATGCAATTTTTCTAGTAAAAATATTTTAGAAAATGTTCCATAGTAATAACTTGATCAACAACTATTCAAAAAACAAAGATCACAGACAACATATTTTTTCATTAAGAGAAAACTATGGATATTTATGTCCAAAATTAATTGCATTGGCAGATTCCATTCTGAAATTTAAAACATAGTGCATGAGCTGACATTAAGAAACGGAGAAGGAGGAGGAGGAGGAGGAGGAGGCTGGAAAGATGGTTAAGGACACTGACTGTTCTTCCAGAGGTCCCAAGTTCAATTCCCAGCATCCACATGGTGGCTCACATCCATCTGTTTCCATCTTCTGGTGTGTCTGAAGACAATGTACTCATATAAATAAATAAATCTTTGAAGGAAAGAAAGAAAGAAAGAAAGAAAGAAAGAAAGAAAGAAAGAAAGAAAGAAAGAAAGAAAAAGAAACACAGGAGGGCCAGGGAATGGTGGTGTGCAACTTTAGTCCCAGCACTTGGGAAGCAGAGGCAGGTGGATCTATGAGGTCAGCCTTGAGAGCCAGGCCAACCAGAGTTACACAGAGAAACCCTGTTGAGAGAGAGAGAGAGAGAGAGAGAGAGAGAGAGAAACAGAGAGAGAGACAGAGAGAGAGACAGAGAGACAGAGACAGCTAGAGAGATGGCTCAGTGGTTAAAAGCACTGACTGCTCTTGCATTTGCATCCACATGGCAGCTCACAACAGTCTGTATCTCCAGCTCCAGGGTAGTGTGATAGTTTTGTATATGCTTGGCCCAGGGAGTGACAGGATTAAAAGTTGTGGCCCTGTTCGAGTAGGTGTGTCACTGGGGGTGGGCTTTAAGACTCAATCTACCTGACTTCTGGGTTATAAGTCTCTCATCCTATCTGCCTGGAAGCCAATATTCTGCTAGTAGCTTTCAGATGAAGATGTAGAACTCTCAGCTCCTCCTGCACCATGCTTGCCTGGATGCTGCCGTGTTTCTGCCTTGATGATAATGGACTGAACCTCTGAACCTGTAAACCAGCCCCAACTAAATGTTGTCTTTATAAGACTTGCCTTGGTCATGGTGTCTGTTCACAGCAGTAAAACCCTAACTAAGACAGTATGTGATGCTCTTTTCTGGCATCCAAGGACATTGCATACATACATATACATGCAGGTAAAGCACCCATACATACAAAATAATACAACACAACATAAAAAAGAAAATAAAAAAGACTAGGTATGGTTGTCCAAACCTATAAAATCCAAGAAGTAGGGAGGTAAAGACAGAAGAATCAGAAGTTCAAAGCCATCAAATTTGAGGCTAGCTTGGGGTGCATGGAAACCATTTTCCAAAGAAAGAAAGAAAGGAAAGAAAGAAAGAAAGAAAGAAAGAAAGAAAGAAAGAAAGAAAGAAAGAAAGAAAGGAAGGAAGGAAGGAAGAAAGAAAGAAAAGAAAGAAAGAAAGAGAGAGAGAGAGAGAAAGAGAGAGAGAAAAGGAAATGAAACATCCAGCAGTCTAGGCTGGAGGGATGGGCATTCTGCCTTGAGGAGAAAAGTAGCCTCATCTTTTAGGGAGAAGCAATGTGCATGAGTGATGCTAAGTGTGAGCACAAGGACATGTGACAGCAGGTGCAACTGCATAAGTAGGAGGAAGGATGACATCTGTGCATGAAGCAGATGATATATGACGACAGAGTGCTTCTACACAGGGTATTGACTTCATTCTTCATTCTGGCTTGCGCTTTAGGTGGCCTAAGGTCAACTGTGGAAGAACAGTCAGGTAGTACTAGTGCCCAGAGATGGACAGCAGTTGTAGTTGGTGAAGACCAGAGGGAGCAGCGCTGAGATGGAAGCCCAGGCTGAATTCCAGGCTATTTTGATACCCTACATGTGTTGTTCTGGCTCCACACCCTTTCACCTATTTTTGGCATGCAATATGAAGCCTGGTATGTTTTTCCTTTCCATTGATGCTATTTTATGGTCCATCTCTTCACCTCAGAAGCAGCTGTTAGGATCTTTAGGAATGGGGTCTCTATTACTGACATCTCTGGTCTGC
The DNA here is from genome assembly GCA_021653895.1 of Mastomys natalensis. Classification (NCBI taxonomy): domain Eukaryota; kingdom Metazoa; phylum Chordata; class Mammalia; order Rodentia; family Muridae; genus Mastomys; species Mastomys natalensis. The sequence continues at coordinate 4,342 of JAJTUV010004585.1, forward strand.
TCCTGTAAGGACAAATAAGCAAAGATCTTCAAGTGCTAGCTACATGGTGGTGGCACACACCTTTAATCTAAGCACTGAGTGCGCAGAGGCAAGTGAATCTTTGAGTTTGAGGCCAGACTGGACTACAGAGAGAGAGTTCCAGAATAGCCAGGGCTATACAGAGAAATCCTGTCTTGAACCCCACCATCCGAGAGAAAGAAAGAAAGAAAAGAAAACAAAAGAAAAGGAAAAAGAAAAGTTATCTTTAGGTGTAAGGTAATTTGGTTTTCTGAACTTGCTTGTTCCGTCTTTTAAATCCTCAGTTAAGAACACAATGCCCTGAACATTGTGGAACCAGACTGTTCTGATATTTTCAGTACTTTATTACCTAAAGTTTCATATGTGAGAGCTGGAGAATTGGCTCAATGACTAAATCACTGGTTGCTCTTCCAGAAGGCCCAACTTCAGTTCCCAGCACCTACATGGTGGCTCACAACTATCTGTGACTCCAGTTTTGAGGGATCTGATACCTTCTTCTGGCTTCCATAGGCACCAAGTGCATACATACATATATACATACATATATACATGCAGAGAAAACATGTAAAAAAAATGTGATTAAGAAAAACTTCTAGGGCTGTGTGGTGCTGGCACACAGATTTAATCCCAGTACTCAAGAGACAGAGGGAGCCAGTTCTCTGAGTTGGAGGCTAGCCTGGTCTACAGAGTGAGTTTCAAGACAGCCAGAGCTATGTAGAGAGACCCTGTCTCAAAAATGAATGAATAAACAAGTAAAAGTCCCACATGTGAAGAATAGTTTACTGGGTACATGTGCTTGCCATCAAGATGGGTGGGCTGAATTTGATTCCCTAAATTCACATGGTGGAAGGAGCAGACTGACTGCCTCAGGTTGTCCTTTGACCTCCACAGTCATTCCCTGGCATGCATGTATTCTCTGTCTCACCTCAGCCCCACCCCCATACATGCAGGTGCCCGTGATCACCATAAAAATCCATTAAAATGTAATAAAAAAAGAAAGTTGAACTTAGCAGATGACACTGCCTGACAGCCTCTCTCCACCCTAGTCAGCGCTCTCCCTCCATTTTCAGGGTTACTTATTGCCCTTTATGGCAGAATTCTAGGTCAGTACCCAATATTGCTGCCCAGCATAGACACATACCCTTCAGTTACTTGCAAACACTGATGAGGAACTGTTGTGAAGAGATGATGCAGAAGTTATCAAGAAAAAAAATAAGATGACTTTTTTTTTCTTTTACTATGTATGGAGTATTTTGCCTGCATGTATGTTTGTGCAGTACTTGTGCCTGGTACCTGCTGAGGTTAAAAGGAATTAGATATCCAAAAATGGAGATATTGATGATTGCGAGCTACCTTGTGGTTGCTGCAGATTGAATCCTGTATCCTCTGGAAGAGCACTCAGTGCTTTTAACTGTTACACTCTCTTTCCAGCCCCAACTTGGGTGATATATAGGACAAGACCATAAAGACATATAAATACTGGGGCTGGAGATAGTTCAGTTGTTTAAGAGTATGTGCGTAGCAATCAATCCCTGTACCATATAAAGCGAAGTATAGAAACATGTGCCTGTAAACTAAGGAGGCAGGAGAGCCAGAAAACACTATGCCCCCACAATGTGAGTGGTATCTAACAAATCCAAATAATAATGATAAAGGTCATTACAGAGGACTTTGAAGGAGATATAGAGTTACTTATTTATTTGCCAGAATGTCACTATATAGGCTGGCCTCAAAAATTTGGGGATCTTGTTTTTGCTTCTTTCTACTGCTTTTTTTTTTTTTTTTTCGTTTTTTCGAGACAGGGTTTCTCTGTGTAACCCAGGCTGGGCTGGAACTCACTCTGTAGACCAGGCTGGCCTCAAACTCAGAAGTCCGCCTGCCTCTGCCTCCCAAATGCTGGGATTAAAGGCGGCGCCACCACCGCCCGGCTTTGTTTTTGCTTCTTGATTACTGGGATTATTGGTTGGCAGCATACCTATCTTTGGATTTGTTGTTTGTTTTTTGAGGTGGAGTCCCACATAGCCCAGACATGGCCTTTAATTGTAATCCATAGCTAAAGCCAGAGTCGATGGCCTTGAACTTCAGATGCTCTGACGCTCCATCTCCCGAGTGTGGGGCTTACGGGCATGCCCCACCTTTGTTTAATGCAATGCATGAATGGAAACCAGAACTCTGTCATATGACAAGCACTCCATCAACAGAGCTACAGCCTCATGTCTTAGAGCTGTTTTGTAAATGGTTTAGAGTTTCCATTCATTCTGGAGATCTGTTGTATAACAATATGAACACATCTAACACACATTTTAAATTTAAATGTTTCATTTATTATTGATTTTAGTATGTGTATGTGCGTGTGACAGATGAGGCAGCCAAGCATGTGAGATGGTTCACCTTGGGGCCCAATTTGGTTTTTGTTTTGCATACGTGCCTTGTTCTAAGGTACTGGCAGTCCTAACTCCTTCACCAGTGCATGTTAATCACATACACCCCTCCAAACAATGCACCTAGCAACTTCAAAACTCTTGGGACCCATCCCTCAGCAAGCCACTAATACTCCATGTCTCTAAACAATAGCTTATGGTTTTTTTTTTTAAAAAAATTATTTATTTATTTTAGTTTTTTTTTTTTTTTTTTTTTTTTTGAGACAAAAAAAAAAAACCGTCTAGCCTAGGCTGTCTTGGAATTTGCTCTGTATGTAGACCAGGCTGGCCTCAAACTCAGAGATCTTCTTTCCTCTGCCTCCTGAGTGCTGGACTAAAGGTACCATCATGCCTGGCTGAAATTTAGGTAGTTGCTATTGAAATGTATTCCTGAGTATCCAGGCAGGAAGAATAAAAAGGCTGTTCCAGCCTGTGAGCTAGTTTGGGGTGCTTGAGCGGTAACCGGAAACCGTGCCCTTTAAGAACTGTTTAGAGAAGCCGGGCGGTGGTGGCGCACGCCTTTAATCCCAGCACTTGGGAGCAGAGGCAGGCGGATTTCTGAGTTCGAGGCCAGCCTGGTCCTACAGAGTGAGTTCCAGGACAGCCAAGGCTATACAGAGAAACCCTGTCTCGAAAACAAAAAAAAAAAAAAAAAGAACTGTTTAGAGAGAAGTCTCTGTTTACCATCTGTTCTAGTCTCATTTTGTGGCTGTGACAGATTTAAAAAAAAAAAAAAAGCCAGGCTAATTCTAGCACTCCAGAGGCAGATCTCTGTAAATTCAAGGCCAGCCTGATCTACATTGAGTTCCAGGACAGCCAGGACTACAAAGAGGACTCTGTTTCAAAACAAAGACTGAGAAAGGCGACTTAAGGGAGAAAGGGGCTTATTTTAGTTTACATTTCCAGTAGCCGCCTACCATTGTGGTGAGGATGTCAAGGCAGGAACTTCAAACAACTAGTCCATCACGTTCACAATCAGGAGCAGAATGAAATGAATGCCTGCATATACATGAATCTCTTGCTTGCTCAACTTGGTTTCTCTCTTTGCATATAGTGTAGGATTGCTCTCCCCTCATCAATTAGCCAAGGCAGTCCCCCAAAGACATACCCACGGGAAATTCTTCCCAGGTGATTGTGTCAAGTTGACAAAGCTATCACATCATCTTCTGCCTCTGCATAATTGGGCATGCATATCAAGGTAGACAACAAGCCAAACTGCATGCCTCAGTAACCAGCTCTCCTTCCTTTAGACCCCAGAAATAAAGAGACTCCAGACTTGGAGCCCTCACAATCTAGCACTTGGTGGCCCTCTATAATTTGCACTATAGCTTTACTCTGAATAAAGTTACTGTGTTAATTTTTGCATGCCTGGGCAAGTCCTATTTTCAGTTCTTTGGATAAGAGGTCAGCAACCTGGAAACTGGCCCAGATCCCTGACTTCCTGTGTGTGTGTGTGTGGGGGGGGAGAGGTGGGAGAAGACACACAGGACACTGGGTGAAGGAACCATGGCAATTGCAGATGTCAGAGAGTAATTTGTGAGATTAATTCTCTCTCTGCACTGTGGTTTCTGGGAATACAACTCTGGTCATGGATTTGCGTGGCAACTGCTTTTAACCCAATTGAGTCATCTCTCAGGACCTGAACTGTACACTTAAAAGGGTTAAGATGTCAGGGGTGGTAGTGCACGCCTTTTATCCCAGCACTCAGAAGGCAGAATCAGGCAGACCTCTGTGTATTCGAGGCCAGCATGGTCTATGTAGAAAGCTCCAAACCAGCCAAGACTATATAGTGAGACCCTGTCTCAAAATACAAACAAACAAAAATAGGTTAAGATGGCCTGGTAAGGGCTGGAAAGATGGCTCAGTGGTTAAGAACACTGACTGCTCTTCCAGAGGTCCTGAGTTCAATTCCCAGCAACCACATGGTGGCTCACAATCATCTGTAATGGGATCTGATGCCCTCTTCTGGTGTGTCTGAAGGGAGACTAAAGCAAGGAGATCTCTGACTTCAAGGTCATCTGGGACAAAGTAAAGTCCCAGATCTAGGTGTGGTGGCACACACCTTTAAACTGGGCCACACCTTCTGCTGGAGACCTACGTAAGGACATTGGAAGGAAGACGTACTCTTCTTCGCATGCTTGCCTTGTGGGACTGAGCAACTGCTAGATCCTTGGACTTCAATTCACAGGTGCTGCTGACCATTGTTGGGAGTTGGATTACAGACTATACGTCATCAACAAATTCCCTTACTACATAGAGACTGCCCATAAGTTCTGTGGCTCTAGAGAACCCTGACTAATACACCAGGTATAGTGTTACACCCCTTTAATCCCAGCACTCAGGAAGCCAAAGCAGGTTGACTATGAGTTCCAGGCCAGCTTGGTCTGCATAGTGAGTTCTAGGACAGCGCCAGGGTTACACAGTAAGACACTGCTGCTGAGAGAGATGGGGGGAGGGAGGGAAAGAGAGAGAGAGAGAGAGAGAGAGAGATAGAGAGAGAGAGAACATTTTGTTTTGGATGTAGAAAGATGCTCAGGCCGGGCGGTGGTGGCGCACGCCTTTAATCCCAGCACTTGGGAGGCAGAGACAGGCGGATTTCTGAGTTCGAGGCCAGCCTGGTCTACAGAGTGAGTTCCAGGACAGCCGGCTACATAGAGAAACCCTGTCTCGAAAAAAAAAAAAAAAAAAAAAAAAAAAAAGAAAGATGCTCAGCAGTTTGGAGGACCCAGGTTCGATTCTCAGCACCCTAATATGACTCATAAGCACCTGTAACTCCAGGTCTAAGGGAATCTGACACAGCCACATGCACGCACGCGTGGGCACACACACACAATTGAATTAAAAATACAACTAAATCTTAAACAATAATTTAAAAAACAGGTTTTTCTGTTTTTATTATTTGATTTTTATTTTTTATGTTTTTAAGTTTGCATGGCCCTATGAAGAGATGATGAGATTGATAGATTGTGGGCTGGTTTTTAGGCAATCAGACCAAAAGAATGAGCATCCGAATTCCCAAGACACTCTGAAAATTAGAAGTTAGAAATACACCAAAGATAGACTGGGACATTTTTGTTTAAATCACCAGAGATTAACCTCAGGAGACATTTAATCAACTCCTTTTTCTGAGATGTGGAAAGTGTAAATATAGGAGAACTGAAATTCACAGTTGTTTTTAAAGCTAGAATTCAGGTTTGACTATTCAATCTTAATTTTGTAAGTGGATTAATTTCCAATCACAACATAAAAGAGGCAGTATTGTCAGATGTACAATTAAAGTCTTATAACAGACATTCAACAAAGAACAGAGAAGTAGGCTTCTGGTAGAAAATTCCTTTTGTTGCAGTAAATAGGACCACTTGAGTGTGTTTCAGACTCTTCACTTAAGGGCTATCCAAATTAATTGCTGGGAATACTAAATAGCTTTTGGAAAAATCAGCAACGACCATGCAGCTGTGGCATGTGCTTATCCTCACATTGAGGATTGCTGGACATTAAAGCAGATCCCAGAGTGCTGTGTTGTGTTTTGTTGTTGTTGTTGTTTTTTTTAATTATTTTTTTAATCCCATTTAATGGAAGCTGGCCTCTTAGCAGTCTTTTTTGTGGGTTTTGGGACTGAGGGAGTGTGAGGAATTGGACAGGGAGAATGGAAAGCAGCATCTCAGTTCTTTTTTTCCATCTGAAAAGGAAACATTTTTCCTTTGAAGCTGTGCAACTAGAACCATTTCTGGGCGAGCCCCCCCCCCCCAATCGCTAAATTGCAAGGCTGAGCTTTTGAAAATAACAACTAATTGTCCTCCTGATGATTGATTCAGAGGGAAAAAATGACCTCAAATTACCAAATTAAAAAAAAAAAAGGAAATATTTTTAAATATTTATCTATGTGTGTATTTACATTTAAAATATATTATGAGTATGTGAGTGTGTCTGCATGCAGGTGTTCACGAAGGCTGGAGGAGTTGGATCCTATGCGGCTGGAGCTTCGCAGATGGTTGTGAGTCACCTGATAAAGGGTTGCTGGGAATTGAGTTCTGGTCCCCTGGAAATGCAGTACATGCTCTTAACCACTGAGCCATCTCTTCAATGCCACCCTTACCCCCCAACCCCTTTGAAACATTCTCATTGTGTAGCCCAGGTTTATCTGAAACTTGCTATATAGACCAGGTTACCCTTGAACTCTCAGAGCCTGTCTTTGCCTTCTGTGTGCAGGGGCTAAAGGCATGCACCACAACTCAGGCTAGCCTGGAATCCCCCTCTGTCTTTCTCTCAGCCTGTAGAGTGGCTGGGCTGCAGGCACATGCTATTGAACCCAGTTTAAGTTTCTTGGGAAGTAATTCATGTGGTTTTTTCTGTCATAGACTCATTTGTTTCAGTTTAACAGTAGAAAAGGCAATATTTGCTACTTTGTTGGCATACATTTATGATATGTTTTGAGACAACTTCTTACAGTGTACCCTGGCTGGCCTATAACTCACTAGAAGACCAGGCTGGCCTTGAACTTGGCAGTTCTTGAAGCCTCTTTGTCCTTTACTGCTGGACTCACTGATCCTTATCGTACTGACAAGATTTAAAAAGGTAGAGCTACTTTTAAACTGCACAAACCATAGATGAAAATTGAAGTACAAGAAAATCAACTTCTCAAAGTGGCTTATTTATTTTTGAGACTGGATTTGTCTGTGTAGCCCAGGCTGGCTTCCAACTCTCTTCGTAGCTAAAGACGTTGAACTTCTGATCCTCCTGCCTCTGCCTCCTAAGTACTGAGATTAGAAGTAGGTACTAACATTCTCTGTTTCTTTTAAAATTTAATTTCATTAATGAATTAATTAATTTTTGGTTTTTCAAGACAAGGTTCCTCTGTGTAGCTCTAGCTGTCCTAGAACTCACTCAATAAAACAGGCTGGCCTCAGAGATCCACCTGCCTCTGCCTCCTGAGTGCTGGCATCAAAAGTGTGTGCCACCACTACCCAACTATGCTCTGCTTATTAAAAAACACTCATGTGACAGAAGCAAGCAGATCTTTGAGTTTGAGGCCATCCTGATCTACAGAGATAGTTCTAGGACACCCAGGGCTACACAGAGAAACCCTATCTCAACAATCAAACAACCTCTCAACAAATAAGACAAAAACAGGCGATAGCCTGGTGTGGTGGCACAAGTCTTTAATCTCAGTGCTGGGAGGATCTCTTTGAGTTTGAGGCAAATCAGGGCTACACAGCAAGGAGTGCATAAAGAAATCCTGTCTCAAAATATATAAATAAATATGGCTACTTCTCGTTGGATACCCATGAAATGTGCTTTCAACAAATTAAAAAAAATCATGGTAGTGGAGCAAAAAAACTAGGAGGGCGAATAAAGGAGAATATAGTGATCCATATTGTTTGTTCTGCACATTCCTGAATGATAGATAGTTCATACTTCTAATATCCTAAGACTTTCCTTCTTAAAGACCTCAAACAGCCGGCTGGGTATGGTGGCATATATCTTTATTCCTAGCACTTGGAAGACAGAGGTAGTTGGAGTTCGAGGTCAGCCTGGTCTACAGAGAGAGAACAGGTCTCAGAAAAAAAGAGCCAAAACAACATCAAAGCAATGTGTCCCTCAAGACATTGATTAAAATTTCACATATATAACTGAAATAGTTACAGTAGCAAAAGCTTTCTAGAACACTGAAGCCGGGCGGTGGTGGCGCACGCCTTTAATCCCAGCACTTGGGAGGCAGAGGCAGGCGGATTTCTGAGTTCGAGGCCAGCCTGGTCTACAGAGTGAGTTCCAGGATAGCCAGGACTACACAGAGAAACCCTGTCTCGAAAAACCAAAACAAAAACCAAAAAAAAAAAAAAAAAAGAACACTGAAAGTTTGTTACCTCTGCTCTAATCTCTCTTTTTTTTTAATCACAAAGTGAAAGATACAGTTTTTTCCCCCCATAATCTTTCAGCAGTGCTAGAAAGTCCTTCACTTTGTTTGGTAAGGTAGATTTGGAAAGAAGTCATTAGGATATGTTGACCGTATGCAAACAGCACATGAATGGTGAGATTGCATTGGCCAATCTAACAGAGGAAATTGTACATTCAGACAAAGTAGGTCTCGAGTAACAAAAAGCTCTGTTTCTAGAGCCCCTTGTTGAATGTTCAATTAGACCAACCAATTGTCCTTCTACATCTGGTTGTTCATGAAAGCCAAATCTGCCGTTTGAGTGTTCCATTCTACTGTGAAGTGCTTCCCATGGACATGAAAGCTCAAGTTTACAAAAACAATGCTCATCAGAGCCACCCAGAAAGAACAACAACAAAAGAACTATCTAGCACCTGTGCTATTGTCCCCTCTGTCTTCTAGTGCGATTGGTCCCCACTCCTATCCTTTTCTCTGCAAGTTTCTTTCAGCTCCCCAGGAAGACTTCTCAGTGTCCCCTCTCCACTGAAATCACAGGAAGAGAGTCAGGATCCAAACCAAAAGGATAGCACCTACTTTCAAACAAAGATTGTGGGCTGGAGAGCCCTTCGACCTCCTCTGCATTTGCTTATTCTGTATTGGAGGTAGTGGGAGGTAGATTAGTGGGGCAGCATGACTCACTTCAGGGCTCTGCAATGAAAGTCTTGTTGGTGCAAATAAATATACCATGATTCTCTTTTTGAGGGAACAGTTTATTCCCACTTGAGAAGAATCAGGAAGATAACCGAGTGGACAATAGCCTCTTATATGTAAGCACAGAAAATAGTACCACAGGCACATAGCCATAAGAAGTCTCTGGGCGGGGGTGGGGGTAGGGGGATGGGGTAAGGGGATAACATCTGAAATGTAAATAAAATATCCAATAAAATAGAAAAAAAAAAAAAAAAAAAAACAAGCCGGGCAGTGGTGGCGCACGCCTTTAATCCCAGCACTTGGGAGGCAGAGGCAGGCGGATTTCTGAGTTTGAGGCCAGCCTGGTCTACAGAGTGAGTTCCAGGACAGCCAGGGCTACACAGAGAAACACTGTCTCGAAAAACAAAAACAAAACAAAAAAAACAAACAAAAAAAATGAAAAAAAAATACAAGAACCAGCACTTGAAGAAGAAGAAGAAGAAGAAGAAGAAGAAGAAGAAGAAGAAGAAGAAGACTACTCAAGTCTCCACTTTGAGATCCGGAGCTGAGATCTGGAGCTCTTCAGTGGATTTATTTACTCCCCTGCCCGTTTGTAAACAGTTTCAGGCTGTGGACTGTGAACATCTTTTTTTGAACGTTATGTGGTAGACTGGAATTGGAAGGACGAATCAAGGTTTTGACTTCTCACTTTGTATGTGTTTTGTTCTCTTTTTGAAAAGGATCCCACATTGTAATCCACCCTAATCTGGAACTCATTTATGTAGCCCTGGGTGGAGACAAGAGGATTACCTCCAGCTCTCAAGTGCTGGAATTCTAGGCCGGAAGGACCAAGATCAGGTTCAGTTTTGCCTTCATTTTGATGCGCCTTATCATAGATCAAGAAAGCAAGTGATGATTGAAGAGGGAGGTGGACCTAACTGGCCTTAGAGTCCTGACATCTTTATTTTTCTTTAAAGCCTACTGGCGCAGGAGAGGAAAAGTACTTCCCGGGGCAGAGCTCAGGAGGGTGCCTTCCCCAAGCCTCTTCGGCTTTTGTTTTGCAGAATGTTCCCTTTCCTAATGTATCTCCAAGGCTTTAGAAGTTACAAAGGTGTTTTTTTTTTTTCCTCCCAGTTCTCACTTTTCTTTTTCCAGCTGGCTACTGTTTTCTTCACAGCAGCCACCAAATGAGAAATTCTCATTTCCCAAGTTCACTTGCCATGTTGGTTATACTACCACACATCAGTTTGGTTTTCTTTAATCTTATTCCAAGTTGAAAAAAAAAAAATGGGGGAGGCCAGTGAGATGGTTCAGCGGACAAAGGAGCTTGCCATGCAAGCATAGTGGCCTGCGTTTAATCCCCAAATGTGGAGAGAGAATTCCACAAAGTTTTCCTTTGACTTCCACACACATACTGTCGCATGCACACGGTAGCACACTTGCCTCCCCCCACATAACAATAATAAATATATTAAAATATTTCTGGAAGTTTTTTTCTTTCTTTCTGGGATGTTTCAAGACCAATTTTCTTTATTGTGACTGGTTACTGAATTCAAGGGGCTCTAGAATAATATCCCCACACATATGGAGAGCCTGGGGTGCTCAGTGTATTCTGTTCAGCTTCATTTATCCTTTGGGACAATCTTCCAGTGACTGTAACTGGGTGCACATCTCCAGCGCTCATGGTATTGCTGCAAAAGTGCGCTTTAAATTAACAGACTTCTGGGGGATGCTACAAAGGATAGGAAACTGTTACAAAGTAAACAGTGCTAGAGTAGCAGAGTTTGGAATTAGAATGGAAGCAGTTCATGTATTTTACTAAGGACTCCAAATTTCAAATTCCTGCATAAAAAAGGAAAAAAGAGTATCTAGGAGAAAACAAATTGAAAGAAGCACAAACTAATCCCCGCCGCCCCTCCCCCCCAATGCCCAGCACCAGCCCGTCTTGAACACCTCTAGTCTGAGGTTCCCTTTCCAGACAATAGAGCCAAATGGACTTCATTAAAATAATCTTCAGTATTATTCTTAAGCAACATTTTGGTTCTACCTAAACAGTCTTGAAATTCCTTGAGGGTAAAGATTTTGTTTTTTTTTTCATTTTATGTTTGCCACAGTGCCTTGAATATAGAGATTTTAGTAAATGTTAATTTATTGGCTGAAGAAAGTATGCTTGACTGGTAAATCCCTGGAACCAAACCTCCAAGGTACTATTATTGGAGGTTCCTGGACTGATTTTTTTGAAAGAGTTTTTCTCCCTGAGCTACCTGAGCCTCATAATCCAATTTTTTATAGCAGCATGAGACTCCTTTTTCAGATGAGGGAACCCCAGACCACTTTTCTATGAGTTAAATAGCTGTCTGACTGGGAGCATGACCTGACATTTAACGACTTTTACTTCATTAACTATCACACACTAATCAAGAAGGCCTAAACATCTGCTAGTAGAATCTGAGATGCCTGTTCTTAATTCGGAAAAACTGAGTGCATTCACCAAAGGTGGAACACTTGCTGGGAAAGGGGCTTGCCAGGTATATCAAATGAAAAGATAAGACAAATCAATGGCCAAGAGAGTTTGTACGGCAACTTTCTTTTTCACTACTTGTTGTGATTCTGTGGGGCAGAAGAAATTAATAATATTATCAAATTTCTCTGCACTCACAATCCATAGGTTGTTTGGTGATTTCAAGAAATTGAAGCAGCTTTTGAGGATTTGATTTTTATTTCTTTTCTTTTTTTTTTTTTGGTTTTTCGAGACAGGGTTTCTCTGTGTAGCCGGGGCTGTCCTGGAACTCACTCTGTAGACCAGGCTGGCCTCGAACTCAGAAATCCGCCTGCCTCTGCCTCCCAAGTGCTGGGATTAAAGGCGTGCGCCACCATCGCCCGGCTTTTATTTCTTTTTCCACCAAGGGGCTAGACAGCAAACATTTTTATACAAGCTTACTAATTTTTCCTAGATCAAAGAGTTTTGAAACAGAAAGGTTCTAAGAGATCTAACTGTAGTCCCCAGTGGCTTGTAATAATCACTTAATGATGTGATGAGCTATCTTAAAATTTTCTAGGAACAAGGCAGAAATATAAATTAATAACAATGTGACAAAAATGTCCAAACACTGGACTTGAAACTGCAAGAGGATCCTAACAGCTGTTTTGTCAAACGAAAGCAATTCGAAATTCAATGTAGATGTGTGGTTTAGGCAGAAGGCAAAGGAACACATTTAGCATTGTTGAGTTGCTTTAAACTCAGCGGCATTCGCAGACTTTTATGATTCTGGCGGAAACAAAGTCACAATTCAGAATCAGGAATGTTGAGGAAAACAAATCCTCTTTTACATTTCTGTGGTTGCTTTTGGCATGCAAACTCATAACAGGTCCCTGAATAATTGGGCATTTACCTGTTACTCTCCCGAATCTCACAAACGATTTTGAATTTTCGGGCTATATGGTTCAAATCTGAACACGTTTGGGTTCACTCAGCTCATGGAGAGTATCTGTTTTTCTCATCAAAGTACTTAAATTCATGGGTGGAGTCTGAATCAAAAGCGTTCAAATCAAATCGGCTCCCCCATCGTTTTGAACAGCTCTGTCTCTGAAACGCAAATATTCGCATTTACTTGCTTAGAACTAACACATTGGCCGTGCAAACTACCCGTTTTCTTTAGAATGGAGTTTAATTAAACTTTTCTAGACGCTCTGACATTCTAACATTGACATCATTGACCAGGTAGCAGACTCCTACTTTAGCGATTGCCAAAAAAAAAAAAAAAAGTAATCAACGGGCATTCTTTTGCCCTTCCACCGTGCTCTTAAAAACTTGCAGGCTCTTGCCCCACAGGGTGCCCTTAACTCGGAGTTGCCTAGACAGGGTTGTGGTTGTCGCATGCGCTCTCTATAGTCATGTTTGTCGCAATGGACCTTGAGCGGAAGGTTACGTAAGAGCAAGTGACTTTGATTACAGTCACTTTGTCCGTAGTCTTGTTACGCGCTACCTCCGCGGGGTACTTGATTGTAACAGAAAGTAGTTCCGGCCTGTGTTGTTTCGTTCGAGGAGCTGTCGCCGCCATTTCAAGACAGTGAGAGGTAGATGTCTAAGAAGAGTCCTTAAGATTCGAGTTCGGTATATTTTGCCGCCCCCTAAGCCTTCCAAATCACTGATACTGCTGCTACCCTTTTTCTGCTACTTCTAGAAACATTTTTGTCAGTAGTGGCGGCAGTAGAAGTCAATTATCCCCTTGTTCTGTCTCAAGAAGCTCCAGATGGCGTCTTCCGTGGGCAACGTGGCCGACAGCACAGGTACCAGTGTCCCATTCTACTTTGGCAGACGTCCCTTTGGGGTCTGGCGCCGTCTTGTATCTCTCATTACTCTCCCTCTAACCATCCCCCATTACATCAGTGGGATTACTGAGCTCTCTTGAGTTCTACTGCTATCTGATCGGGTTTGGTGCTGCCGTCCGTTCTGTAAACATTCCCTGGTTGCTTGCTTGCATTTTGCTCGCTTTGGGGCTTTTTCGTTGTTGCTTTATCCCACCAGTGTTCTAGCCTTTTCTCTTGGGACGATTCTATAGCACACGTGCGCGCTTAGTATGTCTTGGAATGGTCTGCATTGGAATCCCTGCTCTTTCTGTCTCCATCGCAACTGCTTTCCCCCTCAGTTTCAGCTCGTTGCTCCCTCCCGTACACTTCCATCTCCTCAAGCCCCTCTCCCTTGGCCACATTTGGTCCCCCTCTGCCAGTCTAGGGCGGGGATGCTATTTTGGTGTAATCCTAGCCTCACTTTGCATCAGGCAATGACTAGCGAAAGCTCAATGTGCTTCCAAGTAGCATCAAGAAGGGCTACTTGAGCCCGCACCACTCGGGGCAGCGCCTTCTGGTGTTCTTGGGTTGAGCGGCGTTGATTTAGGTTGGAAATTTCCAGGGTTCTTTTAGCCATCACCCAGTTGCACCCGCTGCCCCAGTCCCGGGTTTTCTACCGCGTGAGCCCTCCCCGCTTGTTGCAACCACACCCTTCCTCTGCGAACGTGCCAGCCCGACGGTCGTTTCTTATCCTCAGGGAAGAAACCATCGCAGTGCGTTGCCTGGAGTTGACCACCCTGCCCGCCCCTCCTAATTCTCTTTGTGTTACTTTCTCAATGTATTCCTCCGCCTCGGCCTCTGGGTTATCATCTCTTTATTCATAGGGTGTGCATTTTTTTTTTTTAAGTTTCCATCCTTGCTTGAAGAGTTTGTAAAGCAACTGGAGTGTAGCTGTACAAGTTCAAAGCGGCGCTCCCTTTTCGACGATTCATTCCTAAGCCTTTGCTACAGAAAATAAGAAAACAACCAAATTGTAGGAGTGTCCTTCAGCTGCCTTTCCAGATTGAGGCTATTTGGGGCGGGAGGGAGTGGGGAACCAGGCTGCGGCTCCAAGGTTCCCGTGCGGTTATTGTTTTTATTGTTTCGTAGTGCCTAGGTTTTAGTTGCCGACTTTGAACATGTGCGATAAATAGATGACTCTAAAATAGTATCTCATCCATAATTGACGGAAATGGGCTCAATGATAGTCCGATCTGGACCTTCTCGTTTTCCCATCGTGATTTTCAAAAATTTAAGATTCTGTGTTAGGTTTTTTGTAAGAGCTTGCCCTTTTCTGACTGTTAACTTTATTTGAAGAAATGATAATTTTCAGTATTAAAAGAGCAAATAAGCGACTTTGAAAAGTGACAGGTAATGTGGATAAATTTAGGAGCTAGAAAGTGCTACGGTCTTGTCTAAAATGTAATTTTCTAGTTGATCTTCCAGCTCCAACCTCAGATTTGGACACAAATCTTTCTGGTCTTTGTTTTTGTGGTTAGCTGTGCATTCTGTTGGGAAATTGCTCTGGTATGAGAGAGCTTGGCTCAAATTTGATCTTTTCCCCATGACCTTGGTTAAAATTAAGTACTGGGTCTGTGGTTTCCCATTCTAACTATCTAGACTAGAGAGTGTTATCCTTGAATTCCTAATAATGTATTACTGTGGAGATAAATGTTTACAGCTGAGCCTTAGGCATACACCTGAATTTTGTTTTTTATTATGTTAACTAAACCAAGTCCCTCAGAACAAAAGCAATTTTTTTTGTTATTCTGTTATATTTTATCCCATGTTTTATACTGCAGCATTTTAAAGCTATTCCAATTGTAGATTGTTGCCTGGTTATTGAATAGAGTTGTTTTCAATGTCTTAATCCTTCAGTGAGAGCCATGAACACAACAGAAAATGTAAGGCAGCGTGGGTGGGATTTAGCTAATTTGGTCTCCTTCTGGGTCCTCTCCAGTAGAGAGGAACAACGTTTGTCGAACCCATTAAATGCTCTAGCCCTTGACTGCTAACTCATTTTGTTTATCAGTTGCTTTAAAAGTAGCTCTTTGACTTAGGCTGGCTCTTTTAAAAAAGAAAGCTGGCCGGGCGGTGGTGGCGCACGCCTTTAATCCCAGCACTTGGGAGGCAGAGGCAGGCGGATTTCTGAGTTCGAGGCCAGCCTGGTCTACAGAGTGAGTTCCAGGACAGCCAAGGCTACACAGAGAAACCCTGTCTCGAAAAAACCAAAAAAAAAAAAAAGAAAGCTGTAAAACTCACAACGTGATATAAAGGGTTAAAGAAACACCTGGTGTCCCCACCCACACTGAGAAAGTGTTAGAATACAATTCAGCTTGAAATGTGAGATATGAAGCATTGTTAACACTAGGTTATTCTGACAATAAATCCTTATAACTTTTGCAGATTTCCTGTTTAATGTTTTGTTTCAGTATACTAACTTAGTTTAGTGACTTTAGTGAATCTACCTATGATTTATAATTAAAAGTACAAAATGTAAGAAAGGAATCTCATTTGGAAGCAAATATTACTATGGAGTTTAGAAAAGGAAGCATTAATAATGGCAAATTTGAAAGAGATCAATTCTGTAGACTGGGGTTTTAAATAATATTCAGAACACTCTAGTGCTTTACATAGTTTCAAGCATTTTCATCTTTTAAGTTTAATTTACCATATTTTTACATTTTTTGGTTTGCATTTCTAACTTTTTTGTTTCCCCCCTCCTTCCCTCAAATGTTTTGATGATTCTCCAGAACCAACGAAACGTATGCTTTCCTTCCAAGGGTTAGCTGAGTTGGCACATCGAGAATATCAGGCAGGAGATTTTGAGGCAGCTGAGAGACACTGCATGCAGCTCTGGAGACAGGAGCCTGACAATACTGGTGTTCTCTTATTGCTTTCATCAATACACTTCCAGTGTCGAAGGCTGACAGGTAGGAGATGTTGGGGTAACCTGCCTCTTGGTGCTGAACTTAAAAAATGATAATTAAATATTTGAACTTCAGAGTTTTCCAGGACTGGGTTTCATCTGAGCCACCAATGCACATGTACTCTTTTGCTCACTTTTGACATGCCTAGCTGCTTGTTTTTCGTCCTGTTTTTCTGGGGGTGTGTGAGCATATTATCAGTATGACTAGGGTCTTTTCTCCCAGATTTTATCACTTGGGGATATTCTTTTTCAGGTAATTATTCTTAGTGTACATCTGAGCATCCAGACCTGTCAACCTGAGGGCCTCTGGTAGGAGGGGCATATGTAGTTCAGATTGGAAATACACTCATTAAATTATTGTTGCTTTTAGCTAATTAATCGAATTAAGCAAAAGAGAAGAATTTGTGCTGTGTATCTTTTAGTAAATTATTATTTTGGCACACTTAGGCATTTGAAGATATGTGTCTAAATCTTGCAAACAAATGGAAAATGAGACTCCTGTACTTTTTATTTTTAATCTTAATGATCATGTTATACAATGTGGCAGTTTAGTAATAGATTCTAATAAGAATTTTCTTATATAAGAACCTGCTTTCTTGTATGAAATCTGGATACTCTCACCTTAGGAAAGTCTTGGTTTTCTGCTGTATGCTAGTAAAAGTATAATGTTCCATAGCATAGGATTTTCAGGGAACTGTTACAGTTGCGTATGAGCCATGCCTTCTTTTCTCTAACGTGCATATCCATGCATCACCACTTTCCGCTTTTCCAGATCTGCTCACTTTAGCACCTTGGCAATTAAACAGAATCCCCTTCTAGCAGAAGCCTATTCGAATTTGGGAAATGTGTACAAGGAAAGAGGGCAGTTGCAGGAAGCAATTGAGCATTATCGACATGCCTTGCGGCTCAAGCCTGATTTCATTGATGGTTATATTAACCTGGCAGCAGCCTTGGTAGCAGCAGGTGACATGGAGGGAGCAGTGCAGGCGTATGTCTCTGCTCTTCAGTACAATCCTGTAAGTAAACATTTGTTTTTCCTTCCACAGCAATCCAGAAAACAAACAAGCATGGTTTGATACCTCAGAAATAGGGTTTTTTTTTTTTTTTTCATGAAAGTCAAGAGTTGAAAGATATGTTTATGTATTTGAAATGATAAAATTACTTTGATTTGGTCTGCATGACATCAAAAAAATCCATCTTATTTAGGAAGTTAAACATAATTATCCTTACAAAAATTTCCATCAATTTTTTGTAATGCTAATTAAAGCTTAAGACACATGGTATATGTGCGTGTGTATGTGTGCACTGTTTTAATAAACTTTGGATAAATTCTGATGGGTATTTATAGCAGTTAGTAATTTTTAAAAAAGATTTATTATATGTGTGTGTGTGTGTGTATGTGTGTGTATATGTGTGTATGTGTGTGTGTGTGTGTGTGTATACACTGTAGCTGTCATCAGACACACCAGAAGAGGGCATCAGATCCCATTACAGATGGTTGTGAGCCACCATGTGGTTACTGGGAATTGAACTGAACTCAGGACCCCTGGAAGAGGAGTCAGTGCTGTTCTTAACCACTGAGCCATCTCTCCAACCCCATTAAAAAATTTTTTAAAGGTACTGGTATATTAATGACATGAAAAGTAGACTATAAAACGTTCTTAATACCTCCTCCTCAATATTGTTACAAGTAGTGGAATTAAGGCAATTACAGATGTAGACCAGTTTAATTCATGTGTTTTTCGGAGAACAAGTGTTAGAGTCTGTGAAAGATCAAAATATAGTGTGTGAAACAGGAAAAAAAATTAAATTTAAAAAAGTTATAGGGATGTAAAACTTGCCCCTTGAAGGGTAAGTGGCTGTAAACTTAAGTGTAGGGATGGAGGATGGGTTTTGGCAGCAGCAGCATAAACTTGAGCTAAGTTGACATTGAGCATGGAATCACCCTGGAAGTGCTTAATGATTAACTGCCATTATGGAAAGTCTTCTAGAAGCTCAGACACTGCTGCTTCAGATAAATGTCTGTCTGAGTCTTTACCATGATCCTTTGGTGAGGATAGCATTATTTCTAGTTTTGCCAATAATAAAACCCCAATAGACTTTGGGTTTCATAACTTTTTTAAGATCACATAGCCAGCTAGCAATGATGAAGTGAATGTTGAAACTTGAAGTTGAATTATCAGAGCAAATGTTAACATGAATGAAAAATGAAAGCTAAAAAGGGCCTTCTTTGCCCCCAGGCAGCCATTGAGCACAGCCTGGAAACCATTAGACATATAAGCCTGTCTCTTGACTCCAATTTTATAGTTTAGGAAACTGAAGCTTATTTTAGTACTTTGCCAAAGCTCTGTAATCATTTTCATCTTAATATCTTTTTAACAATTATTTTTAAAGCTAATTTTGAAAATTAAAAAAATTCAAAAATTCTATTGATTTTTATTTCAAAAAGATAAAAATCACTCTGGAATGGCTGTTTTAACTTTATAGATGATCTTTGATATGTAGAGAGTTTGAGTCAGGGCAGGTGCTCCTTTGAATGGCTCCCTTAGTTGAGCTAAATGGTGCTTTTATTTGTGAGTTCATTATAATAAGTGCTTTTTATTCAGTGCTTTTTAGTCTAGGGAGAAATTGCATAGACTTGGAGATAATGAAAGTAATTTCTCATGTTCTTTCAGAGATATTCAGTGTATATTTGAAATTAGAGTGTATTTGTAATTTTTAGTTTTAGACAGCTAACCTTGAATGTCCTGCCTGTGGGTCTTGGACTTACTTGATTCTTCCTAAGGCAAAAGCCTTTCTCTGTGTGTCCAGTTGTCACAGGATAGTATATTCTTTTCCTTTAGAAGTCAGGGTTTCATTTATCTGTTACTTATTGACTGTGTAAACTTCAGCTTGGCTCTCTTGCATAGTTGTAATCTTGGTTAACTTTACTCTGTTATTTTGAAGGGGATCTCTCAAATAGGTCTCTGTTAGTCAGGTTGGCCTCCAACTCACTAAGTAGCTGAGGATGGCCTTGAACAACTTAGTTTGCTGCCTCTGCTTCCTCAGTGCTGAGATTATAGAGTGGACCACCATGCCATTTTATATGGTACTGTGGATAGAACCCAGGACTTTGTTGCACAGTAGATAAGTAATTTTCCACATAAGCTAGGTCCCTAGGGCCCTGGCTCAGATTTTAGTTGCTTGTCTGTGTGGTAGAGCAGTTAACTTTGTTGACAGTATAACACAATATAATTATATTGAGAAGGGAAAATTAAAGTGAGAGACAAAGCCATGCTACTTTCTAAATATATGCTATGTATAGTTTATATTATTGAATATCTTACCTATTAAAGAAACTTAGTGTCATGTGCTTCCAAAGAATCAAGATAGCACTAAACTCAATTTCCTGCTTGCATTGGTGTGTCTCTTGTAGGAAGACATGCTTCTTTATTTCTCTGTTCTTTACAATAAGAATGAATTCTCTAGATCTCACCTAAATACAACACAGTGGTTGTGTTTTAACTTTTCAGAATACCTAATCCTAACTAGATTAAATTTTCTGTCAAATGCCTATTGTTAAGTCTGTGCTGCCTGTGTTTTGAGTCTGTTCCTGCAGTGTTTTTTGTGCTGTATGCATTGCTACTCTAGCATGGGCTGGAATCGGTGGTGCTGTTTGCAGTCTCAAAATTAGCTAAGGAAACTCAGGTTATTTTGGTTTTGTAAGCAATGAAAAATTAAAATGTCAGGCTCATTTTACTGGTTTTCAGCAGTGCTTCTCTTTTAAGTTTATAGATGCACCAATGTAAAAGTTTGTAACTTGATTGTAGAAGTTAGAGCCATTTCATTTTTTTTTTTTTTTTTTTTGTATCTGAAGCTGCCTTAATACATGTTCTATGGCTTAATACATTTGCTGAAACTTTAGCTTGTCATAGTTTAAGGTGCTGTTTCTTCTGGTGTTCTCCTAGAATTGGCCATATTTGGCAATTCCTTTACAAATTATGCATACAATTCTCATTGTGTGATAGCTATGAGCCTGACTTGCTGTTGCTAAGTGTGGAAGCTGTTGAGAAGCTGTTTTCTGCTTTGATGGTAGGTAACACTGTGCTGGGGGCCGCTGACATCCCAGGATGTATTACTGTCCTGTTGCTTCGAGAATCCTTGGTAGCTGAATGATGAGAAAACCTTTCATTTCTACTCTCTCCACTCTTTTTGTTAAGGTTGTTTGGCAAAGGTCACATTTAAATATTCAAGTGCTGATTGTTGTGTACAAAGCTTGGTGAGGAACTGGGGAATTGTGTTCTAGAGAGGTTATCAAGAGAGACAGATCTTTCTCCTAAAGGAGAAAAAAAGATGTAAGCTCCTTGGGTGATTATCCTTGGAGAGTATTAATCAGAAGATATCCTTGAGAGGCTGCTAAGAACCTAAGCATTCTGTAGGAAGGTAAACAGCAAGTAGACTCACCAGGCTGAAGTGCTGAGTCAAGTAGTAACAAGAAGTGAGTGTAGTAGAGCAGCAGAGTCAATTGGAAGATCTCAAAATATATGAGGCTGTGGAGTTTGAATTTAATTTGAGAGGCAGTTGAGAAGCACTGTAGGTTTTTATCGGCCTGGTTTTCCTCAATGCGTATGTATGTAGAGGGACATTAAGAGGAAAATCGGGAAGCAGTTGTTTTGCTAGGAGGGATAGTTAATGCAGGAACACCTTATTTGTGGTTCTTTACCTTTAGTCATAGTGTTTTTCCTTGGTTTTGATAACCTATTTGTTAAGTCTCTACTCAATTAAGAAAGCCCAGCTTAAATCTCTTTGAATGTATTTAGTTTATTGTCCTTGGTATTAGGTATAGTTTTTTTTTTGTTTTGTTTTTTTTTTTGTTTTTTGTTTTTGTTTTTTTGAGACAGGGTTTCTCTGTGTAGCCCGGGCTGTCCTGGAACTCACTCTGTAGACCAGGCTAGCCTCAAACTCAGAAATCCGCCTGCCTCTGCCTCCCAAGTGCTGGATTAAAGGCGTGCACCACCACTGCCCGGCTCAAAGTTTTCATGAAAGTTATTAACTAGGGATGGGCAGAACTAGCCAGATTTAAGCAAGTGATTCTCTTAGCAGATACTCTTTTGAGACTGATTCTCATTTAATGTAAGCTGTCCTTGGACTGATTATATAACTGAGAATGACCTTGAATTTATAATTATCCTGCTCCCACCTCCCAAGTGCCAGCTGAAAGAGAGTTTTTGTTTGTATTTGTGATACTAGGGATCAAACTCAGGGCCTTGTATACCCGGGCATGTGTTCTGCCTTGGGGCTCTACTCTCTGCCATTCTATTCTTCTACTTATAGGGTATGGTTTGCTTTTTCCTAAAGTGGACTTATTATTTACTGTAATCTTGAAGGTATTTATATTCTTTTTATAGCTCTGGAGAGCAAACATAGGGTCTTTGGCATGCTAGTTAGTTAATTTTTCTACCAACTAACCTTTGTTCGTTGTAGTATGCTGTGATGAATGTAGATGCTACAACTAAATATAGATAATCATCCATCTAAGAGTTTATAGAAACTAACTGGTAAATTATGTAACAGTGCGTAAAAATATATAGATAGGGCTGGAGAGATGGCTCAGTGGTTAAGAGCACTGACTGCTCTTCCAGAGGTCCTGAGTTAAATTCCCAGCAACCACATGGTGACTCACAACCATCTGCAATAGGATTCAATGCCCTCTTCTGGTGTGTCTGAAGACAGTGTACTCATATACATAAAAAAAATGAATAAACAAATCTTTTAAAAAAAATACATCCACTAGTCAGTTATTGTGGTGATTCTGAAATTTATGACTCAGCAGCCATAGAAGTTGGTGAAAGTCTATAAATGCTTATCACCCACTAAAGTAGAAGGAACTTGTGTAAACACATTGGATTGGATATTTAAACATAGCCTGACAGCCTGACCTTTAAGGGTCAAAGGCAGAAACCTACACAAAGTAGATAGGAAGATTATAAAATTCATTATTTCTCAGAATACAAATATGATTCCAAAGTGCTTAGACTAATCACAGATGATCATTAGTCTGTAATAAGATTAATGGTACCTGTGAATTGTTTGCTTATTTATTTACTCATTCACTCATCTATTTATGTAGTGCAGGCTGACTTGGAACTCAATATGATAACACTTGGAGTGGGGGGCAGGGGCTTGAACTCATGATGATATTCCTGCCTCAGTTTCCCAAGTGCTGGGATTACAGGTGCATGCTACTGTACCTTGCATGCATTGATGCTTTGTGAGAGGTTGTGAGAAGATAGGCCTACTTTTCCAAAGCCTTAGTTACTGCCTGAGGGACAGCACTAATTAAGGTGGATCATGGAATTGTCCAGTTTAGTCTGGGACAATTGTTCATCCAGTGATTGACAAGTACAGTACAGAAATAGCTTTATTAGTAAAGCTAACCGATTCTGTAACCCATTATACTGTTGCTGGTAGAATAATAGACGTGATAATTCTTTGGACTATTTGATAAAATTTCACTTTGTAGGATTTAATTTAAGGTTCTTTCACCCACATAACAGTTCAGGATGATAAACGTGCTTCATATTGCCATCATCTCTGCTTGTTATTGACTGAAAAATTTCACTGACAGAAGCAGACTTTGCAAATAAAAATTTAAGCTTGCCGGGCGGTGGTGGCGCACGCCTTTAATCCCAGCACTTGGGAGGCAGAGGCAGGTGGATTTCTGAGTTCGAGGCCAGCCTGGTCTACAGAGTGAGTTCCAGGACAGCCCGGGCTACACAGAGAAACCCTGTCTCGAAAAAACCAAAAAATAAAAAAAAAAAAAAAAAAAAAATTAAGCTTACTGTCTGTTAATCGTGTCATACTGATGAACAGACTGGTGAGTCACAGGACTAGCAACACAGTTGAGCTGCTAATAAAAAGCAGAGTCAACTGCATTTCATTATTCACCCACTCAGCTCTGATGGCACTTAATACTAATGAGTAATCTAGTGGCAGGTGGCAGGATTGAGGCTGTGGTTGGATGGTAATCTTCTGCCTAGGCGTGAAATGAAGTCAAGGTTTCTAAATAAGCCTGAGAGCCAAAGGGTGGGTTTGTTGACAGGTAATCACTTGCTAAGTGGAACACTGTCTCCCCGCCCCCCCCCCCGGAAAATTTCTGGTCCTTGATACAGGAGTGATTCATCATAACCTTGAATAAAACAGTTGAATAAATATACAATCATTTTTTTTCCCCAAAGGTTGAAGTTTGGAGAAGAGAGAGGCTTTAGAAAGATCTTGTAGTCTTGTGTTTGAAACGGATGAGGCCAGATGCATTTGAAAGGGTGTTAGGTGATAGTGGCATATACAGATCTCTCAGCTAGAACTGGAGCAGCAGCTGATAGCAAAATACATTTATATCTGTGCAGCTAGAGATAGTATTCATACTAAGAAGAGAAATCAATTCTGTAAATAATGTATTTTAAGTTCAGGTTAGGTTTTCACCATCAAATTAGTTTCGGGTTTTCTGGGAACTAGATGAGTTGTGGGCCTATGGTGAAGTTTGTCAAGTGCTGCTTTGAATTGACATTAAAATGACAGCTAGATGCATAGATGTGATGTTGGGATAGTTTTTGATGAAGAAACAGTATAATTAATGATACTGTCTCTGGATTTTTAGGATTTGTACTGTGTTCGCAGTGACCTGGGGAACCTGCTCAAAGCCCTGGGTCGCTTGGAAGAAGCCAAGGTAGGTGTTTGCTAGAACACATTTAAGCATTAGTTATGAAAACCTGTACCTTTTGCCAAGTCTTCAACTCTTCATTGAGCTATCTTCACAAAATAGTCCTATGAAACTGAGAAAAACTGTTGGCATGACTTGCCTCAGACTAGAGCAGGACCAGGCTTTTGGCATAATCTGTTCTAAATCTGGGGGTAAAGTAAGAACATGAGCATTGTGGAGCCTTTCTGCTGAGTTAGATCATCTTTAATAACAATGGGCTCCATCGTGATCTTATGTGGGAATCAATAACATTCCTTCAAATCTGAGGCTTGCCTGCTAGTGACAAGCAGAGTGCCTTGTGATTTGGCTCAAGACGCCTATATGATGCAGGTGCCATTGAAAACGCTGCTCTTCTAAGTCCTTTGTGGCTTGTAAGTGGAGAAGAATTTCATCCAAATGTTACCCTGTAATACTGGCATTTAAAATTCTTATTTAACCTTCCTCCCTTCATCTTCCTCACCCTTTTACAATGGAAGAAAGGCTGTTAAAATATTGCAAATTAATAATTGGAACATCCTGCCCCTCTTGTCCCCACTTCCTCCTCAAATTCCTTTCCCCCTTTTCCCCAATCCTAGTTGTCTATCTTCTTTTTCTTCCTCACCTCCTTTTTTTTATTCCTCCCCATCCCACCTCCTTTAAAAAAAAAAAAAAAAAAAAAAAGAAGGACAAAGCTGGTTTGTTTGGGAAATGGACTGATCGAAAGAAAACTTGCCGAAGTGGAAAGGTGGCTTTTAGCATTCTGTGTTTCCAAATAATGAATTTGAACACCAGGTTGGGTTAATTAAAGCTTTTGGTATAATTTACAATTAAATTATAAATGCAGTTGTCTTGTTACAAGCCACCTTACGCAACCGCGCTGCAGGGGTGAGGAGTGGGGAGAAACCAGAATGCTTCTGAAACTCCCACCTGTTGCTCTGAGCCCCACGCGCATGCTAATGCGTGGAGTGTATGCGCAGCGTAGCTGTCTGTTTGCTCATCCAGGGAGGGAGAAGGCTTTTCAGCACCACCTAATGTTAAAAAGGCACTAGTTTTAAGTGCATAACTTAATAAATTCTGCCAACACTATGGATTAACCTTTGTAGGTTTCCAGCTGATGAACTATGTTAATTTCAATCTTAGCTGATAAAGCGATTGGTAATTTCTAGAACAAATATTTGCTATGCTCCTATCAATTGTCACCCCACCAAGCGGACAGCTAACATGAATTGCACTTCACTGCAGCTTTAGACATCGGTTTAGGCTGAGACGTTGCGCCTGCCTTAGGTTGCTGACTTCTTTATTTCAGAGCTCTGGAGACACCTAGTTTGAAACATGTCATTCTGGTTTTTTTTTTGTTGTTGTTGTTGTTTTTTTTTTTTTTTTTTTTTTTTTTTTTTTTTGTGAGAACTTAGTAAACCAGAAAATACTCTTGAGTGAAATGCAATGTGTTTCTTTTGTAATCAGTGCATTTGAAAATTCAAGCCAGCATATATTCCTAGTAGATGGAATCAAAATTAAGTTGTCTTTGTAGAAAGTGAAGAGCCTTTCTTCCAGCAAAAATCCCTGCTGTATGCAATAGCCCTGATTAACCCTCTCCCTTCTGCATGTTTCCCATGTTACAGACTTGAGACTGTCCTCATTCCCATATGTAATAGACATCCAAAGAATTTCAATTGCTTTGTTGAACTTTTACTAATGATCTTGTTTTTATTTTCTCTCTTGTTTTTGGTTTTTCACCATTGATATTGTATTTAGAAGGTTTCAGGTGGGTGAAACCTCCTATTCCATGCGTAAGGTGCCTCGCTGAAGGGAGCTCGAGGCCTGGATCTAGGGCAGACACACAACCTCCTCCTCCTCTTCCAGCAAGGAACGCACCGAAAAGTCACATGATGAGAAATATGGTAACGGTTTGTAACTGCCACAGCAAAACAATTTGCCTCCATGCCTGAATCTTCTGTCTTGTGGCTTCAGAAACAGCTTAAAATAATTTTATTTACAAGCAAGTTATGTAAAAGAATGTTTTATACTATAGCCACAATTCTGTCAAAAATAAGTAAAAGTTAATTAAGATATTAAAATTATTAGATAATTTACTAGTAAAAGCTTCTAACTCTTCTTGTTGTTCATTTTTTTTCCTTTTTCTTCTTTGTTTGGATTGCAGCATTCTGCTCTTCTGATGATGCGCTGTGACCCTGCAGTAGCGCAAAGGCTGCGCAGCGTTAATGCGCATTGCGTGCGAATGAGCCCCTGTGAACGGTTGACTAGATGAATAATCTGATTGACTGGCTCTCTCAGTCCTATTCTGTAGCCTTTTTGGATAAAATTGGGTTTTAACGTACCTTGAGTCCAACTAATCTCATTAAGCAAATATTCTCTATGGGCCTGTCTAGTAGATTAATGGATCTGGTTGGCCGTTTGCTGCGTCTAGGGGTGTTCTATGTTGCGCAGCAGTTCGCAGCGATTGCGCAGTGCGATGCTGTTAGGTGGCGCCAGCGATGTTTGCGCTCGCATTACAGGGACCTCAACCTAGGTGCAATCCTGTCATGTGAGGTTTTATTTTCTTCCTTTTCAGAAGAGAGGGATGTTGTGAGTCTGAAACTTAAAGCCTAAATGATAATGACTGACTTGGCAGAAGCGTTTTTGTATGGCTCAGTAGCTTACTTTTGATCTTAAGAAAGAACATCATTGTTGTGAGCAGCAGTCCCCTCACCTTTTTGGTTTTCTAGTAAAATGCATGATGAGAGATGGAAGGCTTGGGGAAGTTGTATAGGAAAGAAACTTTGTGGTGGTGTTTGCGTTGTCTTATCCTCACCCTCCACTCACTTTGTAGCTGAGGCTGAGCTTGAACTCAGGGGCATCCTGCCTCTACTTCCTTAGTGCTCAGATTACAGGCCTGTTCCCCATACCCAGTTTAAGAAACTGGTTTTCTATTTTTCTGTTTTACTTGATTATGAAATTTGGGTGTGTTTTTTTGTTTTTGTTGTTTGCTTTGGTTTTGGTTTTCCTGTGATGTCTCATTTAGCACTTTTTAAAAACACATTTTGGGAAATGTGGGCTGGGGAAGCTTAGACCTCATGGTGTCCTCTTGATCATCAATTTCTAGAGCCGATAGAGGTGTTCAGATAAGAGGAATCTGGCATTAGTCTGTAGCAGCACCCAACCTCCCAGAATGAGTCCCGGGATAAGGATTATTGCTCTTTGGTTGGCAGAACTGAACATGGTGGTTTGCACTTGGGTTCTGGTGGCGCAGGCGCAGGAGCAGCCAGCTGTGGCAGCGCATTAGTTTTGGCGCAAGCGAGCCTATGCTGCAGGGTCACTTTTGACTGGTCAGAGAAGAAATAATGATATCACCTTATTCCCCCTCCCCAATCTTTTTTTTTTTTCCCCTTTACAAATTTTCCCCTTTCCCCTTATCTCCTTCCCCTCTCGTCTTCTTTCATTAAACCCTCCTAAGGCATGTTATTTGAAAGCAATTGAGACGCAACCAAACTTTGCAGTAGCCTGGAGTAATCTCGGCTGTGTTTTCAATGCACAAGGGGAGATTTGGCTGGCGATTCATCACTTTGAAAAGGTTAGTCATTAATTGATATTTTATGAAATGTTTATAGATACAGAACATTATTACTAGAATAAAACAGTAGGCATTTACTTAACCAGTTATGTAATATTTTTGTTTTCTTGACAATATTGCAGCATTTGCAGATGGTATATAATACGACAGTTTTTGAGATTTGTACTGAGAGTATACTTTAGTAATTGAAAAGCTGATTCCAAGGCTAGAATAGGAAATAATACAACATTGTCTGGAATCACTTATCAGATCAGAAAGCAAGCAAGTACCAATTTACTTATTCATACATTTGTCTTGCTTTTCTTTTTTTTTTTTTTTCTTTTTTTAAAAAAAATGTCTTATATAGCAGAGGAAGGCTTTGAGTTCAACATTTTAAAGACTCATTTATTTTTACTTTTTATGTGTATAAGTGTTTTCTGTCACCATGTGGGTACTGGGAACTGAACCAGGGTCCTCTGTAAGAGCAGCTAATGCTCTTTAAGTTCTGGTTCGTCTTTCCAGCCCCAAACCTTAACCTTTTAGTTATGTCTTAACCTCCTCAGTGCTAGTGTTAGGGTGGGTGCCACCACATCTAGCTTTTATTTGAGAAATAACTATTCAGAGTTTTGGCCCATTTTTTAAATTTAAAATTTATTTGCTCTCTTACTTTGAGTTTAGGCCCTCACATATTATTAATATTAGTCCCTTCTTGGATGTATGGTTTGCAGTATTTTTAGCTACCGTCAATTGTCTCTTCACTCTGATAATTTTCTTTGCTGTGTATAGTTTTATATGATTGCATTTGTCTCTTAGTTTTTTGTTGCCTGTGCTTTATTCTTAATGTAAGTAGAACAAATACTGTGTGTGGTCACACTTAGGTATGGAGTCTAAAAAAATATTGGACTGAGGAGGTAGAGGTAGTAGGATCCTTGAAATATAGTGGCCAGCCAGCTAGCTTAGCCAGATTGGTGAGATCCAGGCTCAGTGAGAGACTTTGGCTCAAACATAGTGTGAAAAATGGTTGAGGAAAGGAGCTCCAATCTCTGGCATCCACATACATGTATATTGCCACATACGCGTACATATGCACAAGTGTGTACATCTACTACATCTAACACGTGTGCAACACACTCTTAACATTCACTTTCACAGAAACAGAAAAGTAGGTAACGGGTTCTAATGGGGATAGGGTTAAAGTAGGGGCAGCAAAATATTGGTTAAAGGCTATAAATTTAGCCGGGCGGTGGTGGCGCACGCCTTTAATCCCAGCACTAGGGAGGCAGAGGCAGGCGGATTTCTGAGTTCGAGGCCAGCCTGGTCTACAGAGTGAGCTCCAGGACAGCCCGGGCTACACAGAGAAACCCTGTCTCGAAAAAAACCAAAAAAAAAAAAAAAAAGGCTATAAATTTTGCAGTTGACTGTGGAATTAGTGAGCTATTTATTACACTGGATGGTGACCACATTTGTATGTATGGTATATTTCAAAATTGCTACACAATGGCTGTTTTAGCCCAGGAGTTCAAAGTGAACCTGGATAACATAACAATTGTCTCACTTGACAAAATATACTATGAAGAAAAAAAGCAAAGCAAAAATGAAAATCCATATATGCTGGCACAGGCTAATAATTCTGGTGGTATTCAGGAGCTGACAGCAGAAATTAGTTCACAGAACCCAAGGTAGAAAGAACTGACTCTACAGAGTTGTCTTCAGACTTCCACGTGTGCATTTAGCATCCACCATCCATATATACACAACAACAATGAAATGATTTAAAAAAAAAAAATAAAAAAAAACCTTTCACATATATTTATTTGATACAGGCATGTAGCCTATACTGACCTGGAACTGGACTTTTGCCTCTGCCTCCTCAGTGCTGGAGATTTATAGGCATGTACTACTAAACCCAGTACAAATAGATTTTTAAGGCAAGAAGTGGTGACACATGCCCTTAGTTCCAGCAAAGGCAAGTGGATCTCTGAGTTCCAAGCTGAGCAGGGCTATGTAGTTTTTAAGTGTTCATACTTTTTAAAAAAGGGAAGTTGAGCCGGGCAGTGGTGGCGCACGCCTTTAATCCCAGCACTTGGGAGGCAGAGGCGGATTTCTGAGTTCAAGGCCAGCCTGGTCTACAGAGTGAGTTCCAGGACAGCCAGGGCTATACAGAGAAGCCTGTCTCAACCCTCCCCCCCCCAAAAGGGAAGTTGGTGAGGGTGAGGTGATGAATGTATGTATGGCCTTGATTTATCATTTGGTATTTAATTTACTAGCTTTAATTTATGAGAGGCTGGATAGATGGCTCAGGAGTTTAAGAGCTTTGACTGGTTTTCTAGGGATTCAGGTTCAGTTCCTAACACCCACATGGTAACTAACCATTTGTAATTCCATTGTAATCACCATTTGTAACTTCACTCTTAGGGATCTTTGAAACAGGCTGTCTTGGCGCTTACTATGTAGACCGGGCTGGCCTGTAACTCAGAGCTATATTCCTTCATCTGGCCTTGGAGTACTAGGATTAAAGGTGTGCACTATCACGCCTGGTTTTGATTGATCTTTTGACAGCATATATATAAATCAAACTATACTCTGCCCCATAGATAGCATACTTTTTGGGGGGGTGTCAGGCAAAGCTTGTTTTTATATGTAATGAAAAGAATCAAACCTAAGGCTTTGTACATGCTGGACAAGCATTCTACCATTGAACCACACTCTAAATCCTTTTTATTAATATCATTCTATGTAATAAAAGAAGGAACAATAGACTATTACCATTAATATAATAGGTTTAGGCATTTAACAGTGGCAAAGAAAGATAGCATTGGATGTTGTTCCTTGTGAGTAGAACTAAATTCCACTGGTGAAGTAGACGCTCAAAGAAATGAGGGCTAAGTGTGTAGTTCAGTGGTAGAATGCTTGTCTAGCATGGGCAAGGCCAAGGATTGATTCTTAACACACACACAGAGGTGGGGAGGTATTGGGGGAGACACAGATAGGTTTTGTGCTTCTAGTTTAAATGAGAGGCTAGATAGATGCCTCAGGAGTTTTAAGAACATTGGCTGATTTTTCCAGAGGACCCAGCTTTGATTTCTAGCACCCACTGGGAAGCTCACAACCATTTATAACTCTAGTCTCAGGGGATCTGAAGCCCTCTTCTGTTATCTAAACATGTTTACCTGCTCCATGCATTTCCTAGAAACTAATTTTTTTCTTTTTCATTTATGTGTGTTTTGTGCACAGATACATAGGCAGACAAAGCATGTTAAAAGACACCAGAGGAATTTCATCAGCAAAAATGTCAACTATGAATTTGCATAGGACAGTGATCTGAGTTTTGTTTTTCAGCAAGGTGTAGGAATGAAAGTAGAGATTTAAATGAAATCTGGATGATTAAAATGGGATAAGATGTTTGAGATTTGCTTCAAAATTATCTGGAGAAAGGGAGGAGTAGGTTAGAATACATACTAAATAAAAGCCAATGTGATTTATGTATTATTAAATATGGTAAGTTAAGGCATGGGTTTTTTGCCTTCCCTGCTTCTGTGTATTTTTGAAACTTTTTATAAAAAATTTATTTAAAAGGAACAGGTGTGGTTCATGCCTTTAATCTCAGCCCTTGGGAGGTTGAGGCAGGAGGATTGATTGTGGGAGTCCTGGGCCACACTGTCTTATATAGTGAATTTTAAGATAGCCTGGGGTGACAGCAGAGTTAGACTTTACCTCAAAACAAAAAGTTCAAAAGGTTTTCAGGGTATCTATGACTGTAGAAAATCTAAGCTAAATGAGTCTTTATCTGATAGAGAGTTGTTTGTTACCTATGTAAAGAAAAAGTGTTTCTAGGAATCTTTAAAATATTTGAAATTATTACCTTTCAGTGTTTTGGTTAAATTTGTATTTACTATTCTAGAGGATTATCTTTCTAGTGCCTTGGCTATGCTAGCCCATCATTCTGTCATTGAACGACTACTCCCCAGCACCAGAATAGCATTTGCTTGTTTTGAAAAAAGTGTCACATATAGCCCCAGGCTGCCTACAGATTTACTGTGTAGCTGGGGATGACCTGAAGTACTGCATGTCCCTGCTTATACCTCCTGGCTGCTTGGATTATAGGCTTTTGCCATGCCCGGCTTAATGTTACAACTCTAATTAACATATTTTACTGAGGACTTGCTGAGCTGTGTTTATGGAATAGAGGAACATACATACTTTGTTAAGAGCTCACTGCTTGTTTCTGCTACTCTCTTTTAGAAGAGTTAAACTGACTTGAGTACAATGGGCCAAACATTACAAATACTCTGTATGGTAGCACAAGCCTTTAATGGCAGCACTTGGGAGGCAGGTGGAGCTCTCTGAATTCGAGGGCACCTGGCCAGAGCTACATAGTGAGACTCTGTCTCAAAGAACAGACAAAAGGAAGATGACATACTCTACTCAGTTAAATTGGATTCATTTTGCTTTGAGAAGTGTTTTTTTGTTTTGTTTGTTTTGTTTTTTTGCTTGCTTTCTTTCTCATGAGGTAGAGGATGAAATCCAGGTACTGGAGTATGCTAGGTGATGCTAGGTGACTTTGTCACTGAGCTACAGGATCAGCTCTTCCCTCCATTATTATTTTGATATTAATGAAGGTTTATAGATGAGAGGGAACTAAATAAGAAATGCTTTTGAAAACAGTTTTATTCTAGAAAATGTAATTGGATATCTAAAAGTACTTCAAAATAAAAGCTGAATGAGAAGTTAATCTGATAAAATCTTATCTTTTTCTAAGTAATTTTTGTCTTGTAATTTTAGGCTGTCACCCTTGACCCAAATTTTCTGGATGCTTATATAAATTTAGGAAATGTCTTGAAAGAGGCACGTATTTTTGACAGGTAAGAATGTCTTTGTAGAGCCGGGCGGTGGTGGCGCACGCCTTTAATCCGCACTTGGGAGACAGAGGCAGGC
>JAJTUV010004586.1:0-17617 GCA_021653895.1 Mastomys natalensis
ACTCTGATTAAACTTTAAACAATTAAAAAGGGACAGGAGACATAAAGTCTAGGAACTCAGGCCTATGTAAAATTTACAAAGAAAATGATATCAGAATTCTTGGTTTATTTATAGTTTTCACATTATTTACTTATTCACTTTAAAACCTGGTTACTATCCCCTCCCAGTCTCCCCCCATATAGTTTCCTCTGAGAGTGTGGGCCATGCATGAGTATCCATACACCTTGGCACATAAAGCCTCTGCAGCAGGAGGCACATCGTCTCTCAGTGAGGTCAGACAAGGGCAATCTTGCCAGTTGAACAGATTCCAGTCAGGCACCAGCTTTGGGCATAGACCCTGCTCCAGTCACTGCAAGATCCACATGAAGATAGAACACAGAACCCGTATATCTCTTATATATGTTCAGGAGGGCTAGGTCCAACCAGTGTATGCTATTTTGTTGTTGGTTCAGTATCTGACAGCCCCCAATAGTCCAGGATATTTGACTCTGTTGGGTTCCTATGAAGTTCCTGTCCACTTCAGGGCCTTCAATCGTTCCTCTAACTGAGCTCCATCAAATGCTTGGCTGTGGGTCCCTGCCTCTGTTACAGGCAACTGATGTGTGGAGACTCTCAGAGGATAGTCAGGCTAGGCTCCTGTCTGCATGCATAACCAAGTATCATTAATACTGTCAGGGATTGGTACTTGCTCACAGAATGGGTCTCACTTGGGCCGGTTATTGATTAGCCAGTCTCTCAGTATCTGCTCCATCTTTTTCCCTGTGTTTCTTGTAGACAGGACACATTTTGGGTCTTACATTTTTTTGTATTTTTTATTGAAAAATCTATTTTTGTACACTATATTGATTACTGATTCCCCTTCCCCAACTCCTCCCTGAATTTCCCTCCTCAACTCCCTACCTTTATCAAATTAGAAAACAAACAGAACCTAAAAATAAGAAAAAAGAAAAACAAAATAAACTAACAAAAATGCAAACAACCTGTAATAGGACAAAGGAAAAAAAATCAGAAGCAAAAGAACCAAAGACAAAGCACAAGAAACACACATACATACAGAGGTAAATAAATTCTCAAATACTCTCTAGTATTTTAGTAAGCTCCAGGTGTGCAACCCACTGTGATACTTAATGCTGTATCACTATAGGTCCATGTTCTCAAAAGACTCGTGAATGTAGAGATGATTATTGGGAGTTGGTCCAGTTTTTATGAGACCAGATATTAACATATAATACCAGAACCTAACTCAGCTAGCATGTACATGCACTGAATTGACAAATGAAGTCTTTGAAAAGTTATTTAACAATACTTTCATCCAACTTGCAATTATTATACTTATGTGATTATGCATAGCTATTAAAAATATCCGTTATATTCTAAGAGACTGGAATTTCTGATATACCACACAGCCAGAGTTGACAATACACCAGGATGTCACTTAAGACTTAGAACTGTGTAAGGAATTTTTTCTTTACCCAGAGATTGCTTTGCTGTTACAGGGCAAATTTGTATTATACTTTATTCCCAGCTATTACAACAAAGGTTATGGTGTATCTTAGAATCCACAAATATTTTTATCATGTATAATCATTGTTTGTCTTATTTGTTATTTAGGAAAAGAAACTTATCAATGGAGATGGTCACTGGTAACTGGAAAAGAGATTGAAAGGTATGGCATTCTCTAGGAGCATCCTCAATCAACATCACTGTATTCACAGATATCCTTTACAAAATTGCAATTTAGGTCCCTAAGGAGGAGCAACAAAAAATGGGCAATTGGATTGATTATTTCTACATAAGTCCCCAAGCTAATCATCTCTGTCTTCTCAGTCCCAGAGCAATTTCCTGCTTCTCCAGGGTTTCTGACACACTCAGGATGTGGTTACAACACTGTGTCTTGCACAGTAATAGACCGCAGAGTCCTCAGATGTCAGGCTGCTGAGCTCCATGTAGGCTGTGCTGGAGGATTTGTCTACAGTCAGGGTGGCCTTGCCCTTGAACTTCTCATTGTACTCAGTATCACCATCTCCAGGATAAATTTCCCTCCAATCCACTCAAGACCCTGTCCAGGCCTCTCTTTTACACAGTGTATATTGTAACTGGTAAAGGTGTAGCCAGAAGCCTTGCAGGATAGCTTCACTGAAGCCCCAGGTCTCACCAGCTCAGCCCCAGACTGCTGCAGCTGAACCTGGGAGTGGACACCTGTGGAGAGAAAGGCAGAGTGGATATTATTGTCACTTGAGTGTGTGGTTCATCCTCAGGTCTGGAATTGGGAGCCCCTACATGTAGTTGCTGCTGCCAGAAAGAGGATGATCTGGCTCCATCCCATGGTTCAGTCCTCTGTTCTCAGTCACTATAGATGGGACAGTGATCATGTATTGTTGTGAAGTGTGAACATTCCTGTATTTACCACCACAGGTTCACAAGATTTTCATATTCATAAGGAAGTAGTCCTGCTGGAGGAGATGGAGATACAGAACACCAAAGTTAGGCAGCAGGATGCTGAGGTCCAAGTCCTAATCTTTTCTGAGGAAATTCATCCAATACCCATTACCTGAACAATATTGCAGATGATGTGGATATAACATCACAGCCTAGGCTTTAAATAGATTTCCAGCCTGAGACAGTGGCTCCACTTCTGACAAGGTTACCAGATACATTTGCAGATGGTCATAGAAAAATTATAGTGATGGGTAGTTTCAAAAATAGCTAAGATTTCAGAATTTACAACATTCTTACAATACATGCAATTAATATTTGCCTTTCTAAATTGTTACATAGTGAAAAATTCACCCAAATGATCAAAAGTAAATATACTTCAGAAACAATTGTACATTAATGATTATTGCAGCATCGTCAAATTGACTAAATTATAGAAATAAACTTTGTTTTATCAACAGAGTTTTGCCTCAGGAAGGCATGTTTACATGTATAACACAACAAAAGTTTTTCATCAGAAAAGAATAGGAAACTTACATAAATTTTGGGAAAATGGATGCAACTGGAGATGACTGTATTAATTAAGACCATATTAGAAACACAGTCACAAAATAAGTCTTTCATTTGTAGTTCTTAAATATCATACTATTATATAGACTTGCTTATTCAAAATCATAGTGATGTATAAATGAAACTTTCTAATATAATAATGTGAAATATAGGAGGTCAAGAAAAGGAATGGTAAATGTTATAGGGAAAATATTCACAAGGTACAAAGTACACTTTTATGAAAATGCTAAAAATATATAAAATTGATATTTCTACTTTTCAAAATTATTTATATTCTTTAGAATTTTCATTCCTAAATAAAACATACTATGATTAACTACCCCAACTATGACACTCTCATTTCCCTGGGAGCTTCCACTAAGACTCTCTACCAAAAAACTGACCCTTTTTGGTTCATTAACTAATAATATGGTGAGTCCAGTGAGTGGTATTGATATACACATATAGTCATCATTCACTAGTACATAGAGAACCTACAGAAAAATTCTCAAAAAGTAACTAAACTTTTCTCATTAGTCTTCAAATGCCAATAGACTCTCAGATTGAGATGGGCCCTCAGACATTCCTTCCCATCCATGTTGTGATATTTTTCATTGTTATCCTACATTTAGTGGTGAGAACAGAATACACATATACCAAGGAATATGTGTGATCCTCAGAAAACAATTTAGGGAAATTCAATTGTTGTATTTTACCATGTGGGTCCAAGGGAATCAAATTGTTATTTCTGAAGTGACAAGAAGACATTTTTATCTACTCAGTCTTTCACAAGCTGTCAGGCTGTAACTTTGACCGGCTTGATTTGTTCAGGTCTTGTGCTGGTAACTATAGGTGTTGAAACTTCATGTGACACTGTCAAATCATGATATTTTATGTCATGTATAACCACCTCACTTTTGATTTTATGGCCTCACCAATTCTTCTTTTGAGATTGTTTTCAGGTTTTTGATGGAACTTTGTGTAGATGACTCCTCTGTAGTTGAATATACAGGCATTTATTCTATGAACTAGACCAGTCATGGGTGTCTACATCAATCATTACACACTTAACTCAGAAGCCTCTGTGATCAAAAATGAGAGCAACAATAATCTACTTTTTATAAACATACATATTATGAGATATTGTCTCAACATGACCATTAGCAATGCAATTAGGTTTCTCCATGCCTATGTCATCTGTAGCCATGGGCTTTTGACCATGTTTACCTGGGATGAAGTCTTTCCTATGGAGCAGTTTAAAAATCCTATTAGAAAGCAGTTGATCACTATATAACACTGAAGCACTAGTTGGTACATCTTACATGAAGACTGATACTGTAAATTGCTAGCTCAGCCACTGTATAAGTTCAGTGAGGCCATTAGGGTCTGACGAATTTAAAAAGATGATATATTAAAATAGAGATAAAATGAAGCAGAGAAGTTGATAGATGAGGTGTGATATTTCAAACATGAAATGATGGTGGGAAATGGAGAATAAGACATTGGTGTAGCATAAACTATATTAAAGGATGATGACTTAGGTTTCTCCAATGCAGCATTATTGGGTTTATTAACCACATTTAATGATGAACTCATGTCTAGCAGTAGAAGGCCAAAACAAAATGAACTGAAC
The DNA here is from genome assembly GCA_021653895.1 of Mastomys natalensis. NCBI lineage: Eukaryota > Metazoa > Chordata > Mammalia > Rodentia > Muridae > Mastomys > Mastomys natalensis. Next base: position 4,619 of record JAJTUV010004586.1, read on the forward strand.
AGTGTTTTTTGTAGGTATTTACTCTCATTGATTTGTGCATTAATTTTTGTTGCACTTGCCTTTTAGGTATATATCATGGTCAGATAGTTCCATTTTTATAGGTGAGTGTCTGTGAGTGTTTCTTCTATTTTAATTCTTTTAACCCTTTTCATATTTTGTTCTTGCTTAAAAAAAAAAGTGTGTATAATTGGGTGAGTGTTGAAGGTTCTGGCATATTTTGGAAAAAATATCAGTGATCAGAATACTTGTATAAATTTATTATTTATATTTTATTACTTTTATATTTTTACAGTTCAATCTTTGCGCCCCTCCCCATCTACCTTCCTCAGTTTTTCATCTCATTCCTTCTTCCCAAAACAGTCTTCAAGAGTATGCTCCTCCTCCACCACCACCAGGTCTCCCCACCAGGGGCTACAAGTATCTAGAGGACATCTTCTCCCACAGAGGCCAGACTAGACAGTCTTCTGCTGCATTTGTGTTCAGGGACCTTGGACCAGCTCGTGTATGCTGCTTGGAATGTGGCCCAGTGTCTGAGAGATCTCAGAGGTCCGGGTTTATATACATTAAAAAACAAGACAATATAACTCTTTGAAGTGTTTAACACAGAATCTTCATTGTTTGAGCTTGGAAACATTACATGTCAATCAAAATAGGTACATATAAGTTAAGAAAGGAAGCATCAGAGGATACAGAGTCCCTACACACCCAACACATCTCTCTTCTGGGGATTCTTGGCCCCATTGTGCCCCCTGCTGGCCCTGAACTCACCAGCAGTTAGATTTCCCCATCCTTTACACTGAAGTTGCCCCATCTGACTACAGCAGTAACATATCCCTGAAACTAATGTGCTTGCAGGGCTCAGATCCAGGGAGAAATGGCTCTTGTTTATCTGGAGAAGATGACTGATATCTCAGCCTATGAATTTAAGTTGTTTCTACATTATCATCAATGATGCTTTCAAAGTCATCCTCTTTCCTAGTGGCAGTTGGATCCAGCTCTAGCTGTTCTCCTATGTAATAAACTGTAAACAGGGGAGATCAGGGTCTTTCTTGCCTTCATGAGGCTGTTCCTGGGTAAAAGCAGATGAATATGTATGTATATATTTCATATATGTATGAATATATACATACATATTCAGGATATTCCTGTATATTGTGCTGTAAATTCAGGTTCACAAATTGGATGCACTTAATATTTCAGGATAAAAGGAGGAGGACAGGATGAATTCATTTCCTCTCTTCCCTAACTTGTCAGAATCCATGTGACGTCATGGGAATTGTCAGTTCACAGGAGAGTTTCTTCAGGGCGTCAGTGACTTCTGACTATAGAGGAACAGTTATCCCTACAATCCAAGGTTCTAGATGGTTGTTTTGTGGCATTTCAGAATGTACTGGGTAATGTCTATAATGCTGTACTCCATACTACAATATATAGGATGCTGATGGATCACATAGGTTGCAATGCACAAGATTGCACACCTACTTAAGTAGTATGTATTTACATAGACATCCTCCTCTATATTCCATAACACAAATGTCTGGGCTTCATAATATTATAAATATATAATATGAGCTTATTCTCCTAAGTAAAAATAATATGAGGATTAAAAATACTTGCTAATCTGGTGCAAAGTCTGTGCAGGAGCTTTCCTTAAATAAATTGACATATTGATTTATAGCATTTTTCTATTCCCCCTTCCACTGTGTATTATTTTTCCCTTCTCCTCTGGTTGAGTTGTCTTTTCATTGATCACACAACCCTGCAGTTCCTTATGGACTTATCTATATTTGATGGTTCGAACACGTTTAAAGGATGAGCATTTTCAACTATCTAGGTCCTTTCAGAAAGGTTGTGTCTGGAAACTCTCTCAATATTCTCACTCTGATTTCCTCCAAAGACTGATAAACCATGGGTCCTGAGTGCTCAGCTAATAGTGATGTCAGGAATTATCTACTCTAGAGATGTTTTATGGAATCTCTGGTATGTCCATCTGTATCTGACATAAGTCACTGCAGTCATTCATCTGGGACAATGACCTGAGTCACTACTCAATTACTGAAAAGTTTTATCAAAGCACTGAGGATCAATTGTGATATCCTGTATGCCAAATGTAGGATGTTTGTAGCATTGTATTAGTGTTCGTAACATCGTGTGATTACAAGGGCAGGATATTTGGAATGGGAATAATATTCATTGGAATTGAGTCTACATATCTCGCAAATCCTCCGCCCAGAAATCCCATGAAAGGACCTGGAATGATTAAAAATATTTTGAAATTTAATACCAGATAGTGATTGCAATATCTTAGTCCCATGATTTGGGGTTAGGGAAGTTGATCTCTGATTTAGATAAACCCCTTATACAGAGAGATTCCAGAACTCCAGAGCTATACAGAGAACCACTTTCTTGAAAATCAAGCAAAAGAGTACTTTAACATAGTTGGTCATATCCTGGAATTAATATTATTGATGTGTGATAACCTTCGCCAAATTATTGACCCAAATATGGTAGATACTGTGCTCACATTAACTCCAACATGTTAATAATAACGTAGTTTTACTGTGCATACCTTTAACCCTGAATAAAAACATCAAGACTCATGTTTACTGATTATAGATTTAAGCATTATCTGCCTTTGGTTCCCAACTATCCTCTTTTAACTTAAATTAATCCATGTATATTAATCTATGTTCTGTCAAATGGTTCATAGTTACCCCTCCTTCAGGCCTGGTCTGCTTTCTCTGCATCAGGCTTGCAATATCTGTCCCCGAATCTCTTTCGCAGAGTTCCTATCTCTCCTCCTTTGTGATATGCCATCATCTTTTTATTAAACCAGTCTAGAGCTGATAGACAGAGATTTTACAAAATATGATTAGAGCTATTAGTAGCAGGGAGAAAGATTGGTTCCGTACTCAACATCCTGCTGCACAAAAAATCAGTATATGGTTTTATACATAAACCACAGTCTTTACACTGTGCACAAAAGATCACCCCAACACAGGAACAGGTGAAACAAGTTCACTCATTTAATGCTCCTTCCCTCTGATTCTTACATCCAAGGTCACTACGAAATTTCCTTATGAAATAAGAGTTAATTTTTAACCCTTTTGTTCCCTTCATATTTAACAACAATTTTGGGCTTCATGACAATTTGCTGCTCCTTCAGATTATCTGGCATAACTGTGAGGCAAGCTATAACACTGTACCTGACACCTAAATAAAGAAAACTCAGATTTCAGGGTGCTGAGCTCCATTAAGCTGTGTTGAACATTGTGGCTGAATTCAGAATGGTTCTGTCCTCAAATGTCTGATCTTACTTTGTGGAAATTCTCTCTTTCTTTGTCTGTCTCATCTCTCTCCTCTCTCTCTCCCTCTCTCTCTGTCTGTCTGTCTGTCTGTCTCTCTCAAAAGAGCACCAAATCTGACACCAAATATTGAAAATAAATTAATAGGACAAAAGTACATACACAAATACTCTACAAATATGGCACTGTGTTGGTTTTGTTTGTCCAACTCCAGGTCTTGGGGCCTACCAGCAAGTATGGTTAATACAGCCAGTAAGCCTCCACTGAAAGAGAGTAAAGTTTTTTTGTAAATGAATAGAAGTTGCAGACAGATTCTTGGCTAATGATGGGAGCACATATCCACTTCCCCTGCTCTGCAGAAGGTGCCACAGCCTTGAATCTATATAATCCCAATGCTACGTGAGTTCATATGTGATTCAGTCCTATTGTGTCTGGATGAGAAAGTTTCCCTGGAGTCATCCATTGTCTCTGGCTCTTACAATATTTCCACCTCCTCCTTTGCAATGGTCTCTCAGTCCTGAGGGGAAGGTTTGATGAGGACAAACACAATTCTCCAATGTCTCACACTCTACACAAATTGTTCGTTTTTGTACTAGCTTTTTTCCCATATGTTACAAGAAATATCTCCAATGATCATGGATCGACATTCAGGTTTAAGTGTGTATATGGCTATGTAATAAAAAATCATCTTATAAGTCTAAACTGGTTCATAGATGAGTGATTACTACTTTTCACCTCTGGTGCCATATAAAATACATAGAATGCCATGAGCACAAGTTAGGAGTGCTTATGTTTGTACTTGGGCAAAGGCTCAAATTTATATGTTTATAGATAGATGATAGATAGATAGATAGATAGATAGATAGATAGATAGATAGAAATATAAATATAGACATATTATGTAATGTATGTATGTATGTATGTATGCATTTTCTTTAAAAATAAGGTATTACAATCAGTTTGTGGAGAGCATCAAATACCATTGGGAATAGCCTGAAAAACTGGGAGCATCCATAGACCTTTTTACCAATGACTCAACTTGAAAGTGCTCATTCAGTAACTCCCACTTTCCCCCATATACATCTGCCTACTGAAGGTGAACATTACAATTATTTTGAATTTTCTGCTGTGAGATTTGTGACCTAAGCTTGAGTCGAACCACAACTCTGAACCACCTGATGTAGGCACCAAACATCCTTCATCTTTATAAAACCAAACACAGACAGACTCATTACTGAACATGTTAAAAGGGATCAAGGTTGACTATCAGGAATAGAAAGCTCTTAACTTAAGAGCAAACAGGAAACCAAAGAGGCCAGCAGGGAAGCTCTGGCCATATCCTCTTATGATATAGAGGTTGGAACACAACAGAGAACCACCCTGAAATACTGTACAGCTGAAAACTGAGGCTGTGTCAATGTGCTATCTTAGCACAGTAGTATGTGGCTGTATCTGCCGTGTCCACGCTGGTAATCTGGAGGAATGCTTGATCGTTGGAGGTGTCTTTGGAGATTGTGAGCCGGCTCTTCAGGGATGGGTTGTAGTACTTACCATCATCCCAAAAAAATGTTTGCCAGCCACTCCAGACCCTTCCCTGTAGACTGGCGGATCCAGCCATACCTATACCAGAAGTGCTCAGTGAAAACCCAGAAAAAGAGCAAGTCAGACTGAGGGTCTGGGAGGGCTGCAATATCCCAGGGCCAGACTCTTTCAGAGTAACCTGGGACAGGACATCTGTGGAGAAAAAGAAAAAGCAGATGGTGAGATTGAAATAGCGTGAGAATAGGAAAGTTCATCCCGTAGGAAGCCTTGGCACTCACATGCAGGGACAATCAGCAGCAGGAATGAGGAAGTAAGCCTGTCCATGGCTGCACACTAGTGAGTACACAGGCCCAGCTTTGGCTTTTCAACCGGAAGTTGGGTGGATCCAGGAGAGATTTGCATTCCCTCACCAGGTGCTCACTCTGATGGTATACTTATGTTTTAGGACTTAAGAAGTAGAAGGCTATGATGAGAGACACAGGAGCCCTCAAGAGAGTTCATTTCTGCTTCCCATAGAGATTAGGTAACATATAAGACCAGGTTCCTCAGTACACAACCCTTCTGGTAAGTGATATTGAGATGCAGTAGGATTGAGAGAGACCCTCACTCTAACATGAAGAGTCCTGACTCTGTTCACTCATCTAGGAATCACTTCCATGTTTTTGCATGGAGGACAGAGGAGGAGCTCGAAGAGAAGATTTTACTCCTACCTTGATGACACTATGATTCTAGGGCCTGTGTGAGTCTTGTCACTATATAGTTTTTCACAAATTTGCTACAGTAAATGCAGACTTCTTGCTTAGTGTAAGAATATATGTCATCTCAAGCTGGCAAATATGAATATTATAATTCCATGAAAGAGTGATTTCATTGACTTTACTGATGTGTTAAGTTCCTGGCTCACATATTTGAGATTTTCATTTTTCAAATAATCAGTACCTTCATCTTTATACTGACCTGCATTTGTAACAACCTTAAAATCAACAGCAGAAAACATAAACTCTAAGCAGGGAGAAGTTTATTCAATTCTCTCAGATGCTGATGATCTTGGAAGAAAGCACAATGGGCAGAGAATACTGGAAGGCACAGCTCACAAGGGTAAGGTATTTTTTTCATGGCCTTCAGACATGTTAAAACACAATGTATTCATCCTTGTAATTACCCTTATTGATGGTTTAGAACTTAGAGACAATGAGACTTGCCTAACAATGTTCAACTTATGCAGTTGTTTGTCCACATGAAACTGATTGAATATATGGAAGAAAGCTTAAGTAGATGACTGATTTCATTAAAGAAATCTACACCAAAAGCAATCTAGCTCCTTTTATGAATAAAACAACTTCATATTTTCAAATGTTTGAAAGATAAAAATATCAAGGTGTGCCCAAACCATAAAATAAGTACTTAGCACAAAGTTGTATCAACAGTAGAAAGAGAAAACAATCCCAGAATGCTGACTGCCATCTGAGGCCCTGAACCCTTAGGGTTAAATGTGCAGTAAGACCTGCACTAACACTTGGGTTCCTTTTCCAGGGGGCTGTCAATGGTAAAATGATTTTATACCTATGAGAAAATTGTGTATCTTGAAATAGATTTTCTGACATTGTCTCCATGAGACTCAGAGATCATCACATACATCCTCATCAGGCAGGAGGAAGGGTCCACAGAAGGCAAAGATTCTGCAATGGATGATACAGAGGCTAAGTTGCCAAGTTTGGATTAAAGGGCAAAAAGGCAAGAGATAAAAGTACCGCTGGATCTTGAATATTGGAAACTCAGACAACCAACTCTTTAGAAGAGAGAATATCATATATAACCAGGAACACAAATGTTGCATTTCAGATTTGTCCATGGAAGACATAAAAGTGTGATGTTGTCTTAAGTCTGTGATATGAGCTGCTATGGATGGACACATTTTGCATGAGGTTTTCAGATGTGCTTGAAGTAATTCTGGGTCCAAATCCATAAATGTACAGACAGAGATGTGGACAATATGGTACAAAAATTATAATATATAAATAAAAGCCAACAAGATTTATACAAATTTATATCTAAAGGCCCCTGCCAATTAGGGCTCAAAAATTAGAGCATATTACTCTAAAATTTGGTCACATTAACTCATTCACTTAGATTATTTCACTGACAAACTTTACAGCTTTCAAAATTTCTAGAGTGTTTATTTATTTCTCTCACTACCATATGCATTCCTGGGTTTCCATGTTCATCACAAGGACATGTGAGGAGACAACTGCTGCAGACTGAACATGTGTTAGCTAAGATGGAACTACCAATTCACCCTTCATAAACTCTCAAGCACTTGGATTGAAAATAATGGTACTATTATTTGTGAATGTTATATGTTAGTACAGTGAGTAATGGGATTCCAGATATGCAGGGTAAAGCAGCAACCAGACATTCCTTTAGATGACATGTAAAGTCTGCTACCAGAGGCAGGTTCTAATCTCAGGAGGTGAAAATGGCATCCAGTCAGAGGAAAGAAAGTGAATCTCTTATCAGAGAGTATTAGGAATCTAAGGTATATCTCCAGTAGGCTGGAATTCTAAAATTCTAACAGTGGACAACTGGTTCTTAACTAGCTAATAAAATGTTTTAATAGTAAATCTGAAAAGTAGGATGGATACAGTGCACACACCTAGGACATCACAACACATTGAAGGATTCTTATCCCAAAAGACAAGACAGGAGAATGAAGAAGCTGGTGGAAGGTGAGTCCAGAGTGCTGTGAACAGGTAAAGGTGGCCTGGACATGCAATTGTTTTAAGGAACACTATCTATATTCATGTGTAATTGGTAGTAATATGGTATAGATGTCACCTCTTCACTACCTCTTCAGAATCCTCTTTCCCCAAATCACAGAAAAGTATATTAGAGCTTAATATTAGTATTTTTTTAACAAATGTTTTAGGGGAAAATATGAAGAAAAGTGAGTGATGAAAATAAAATTGTAAGGAAGGCCAGACTCTGAATATAGGCCCATCTTCTCCCTCTCTCCTTCCCCTGAGGTAAGGGCTTCACATGACAGTGGGACCAGGTCTCCTACACCTTTCCAGCAGAGCTACATGAGTTCAACACTGTGGATGGAACATCCAGGACTGTGTTCCCAAGCCACAGTCAATCATATTTTCCAAGTGAGAAAATCCCTCTTGCCAGTGGAAAGAAGTTACAGATAGATTTACAGATGCAGCTGATGGTGATGATGATGACTGAATGTTTGATACATCATGTCTGAAATTTTCTATCATTCTGTCATTTGTATATGTAATTGATTTTGTCCTTCCAATAAGTTTAATTTGTAATGAATAAAACATTTGTGCAATTACTTAACCAAAACTTTTACTGTTCCAAATTTGTAGTCTTTACACAGGAGCTCCATCACATGTGTCCTATGGTCTCTGAAGTTGTGTGATGTTAGGAAAGGAAACCTCAGACTCTCCTAGGACTGCCTCACTCTCCAGATGTTTCTCCACCTGTTACTGTTTCTCTCCTGGTAAAAATTAGATCTACACCACCCCCTGCTTCTCCAGAGCATCATCAAAGGGGGTTGTTTCTGAGCACACAGGGAACTTGCTCATAGTGTCTCCTGCACAGTAATACAAAGTTGCATCTAACTGGCTACTGCAGAGCTCTGCTTCAGAGTGAACTAGTTCTTGAATGGGTAAATTGACATTCCAATGAGTTCTTCATTGATAGCTCCACACTTTATACAGACTTTATCCTCTTTTCTGTTAGGGCACATAGGTTCTTTCTGAAGGTGAACAGCCACAAGGAGGTTCTCACATCCCAACAGTCATGAGCCAACTGTATTGAAGAGCCAAAATTAGTATTGTGTCAGGATCTATGTAGACTTTTGATTTTTAGTGTTTGTTTTATAAAATTATGGATACAAAAATTATACATAAAGGCTTAAAAATATTATATCTCTTTGCTGAATTTTTCTGTTTACCATTATGCAATGACCCCTTTAACCTCTTTTAATTTTAATTGAATGTTTAATTTGACTGATATGAGATAACTACACCAGCATATATTATGTTTTCTACTTGCTTAATTTTTTCATTCTTTTATAAGCTTTTGACAAATGTATTTCCTGAAGACAGAATATAACTGTCTTTTTAATCTAGTTTATTTATAATCTTTTTATTTATATAATCTCATTTATTTATAATCTTCTTGATGATGCATCAAGGCTGTGTACGTTTAAAGTCAGTATAAAAGAGGTTTGCTATTTCCTATAAGTTTTTTGAGTGGTTTTCCATTTTCTAGAATATTGCTTTGTAGGAAGAGGAGCTTATATTAAAATCTGGTTCCCTAATTGTATCTTGTTTTGGTTAATAAAGAAGGTGGGAGTCAATTGCTGAGCAAAGGGGAAGGTAGGACTCTCATGTTCCAGAAGGAAGGGAAGGGAGCCCTTCAGGTCAGCTTTGGAATGAGAAGAATACAACAACCATGTAAGGTCTTAGGGCAGCCAGAACCAGTTGGCTTCAACACCAGCAGATGGCTGATATAGGGTAGCTGATAAGATTAGTGCAACCAATTTCTGTGCCCAGCAATTGTGTTATATGGCTAGTTTTAAAATAAGAAAACTGTCTAGTGTTTTTCTTCCACAGAACAAATGTGGGCAGGAGAAAGAGACAAGACAGGTTGGAAGCTTGTGGAAGCTAGCCAGGAGGAAGAGATACCCAGTGGAGCATGGACAGCAGCTCCCAATTCACAGGTTGGGGAATGGTTGTGTTCGACACTGAGCTAAACCAGATGGAAGAATGGGAAGAGGGAAAGCTTTGAGAAAAGGCTGAACATCCAAGAAGTCAGTAGCATGTTTGGTAAAACTACACACAACATTGTTTATTTTCGTGTTTCCATATTAGTTCTGAGGGTTTGAGGAGCTGCAGTGTTGAAGATGGTTTTTCCTTCCCTTGTCTAGATTACTTGTCAGCAGTGAGGCTAACTTTTATCTTCCTTCCTGCAAGACACTCCACTAAGAACTTTCTGCAGCACCAACTTGATCATCATTACCTGTGTCAAATTGTATTTTCTTAAAATACTTTCATTTTTCCATCAATTTTGAAAGACAGTTTAGTAGGATATAATATTCTTGGTTCACATTTGCTCATTTTCAGACCTTGAACTTTAGCATTCTATGTCTTTCCAGTCTTTGTGGTTGCTAACAATGGGTCTGGGGTAATTCTGTTATTTCTATATTTGTATGTGAATTGGTATTTTGGGATGCTTCTTTTAATATTGTTTCTTTGGTTTTTGTATTTGTCATCCTGATTGTAATATTCCATGCCCATGAGTATTTGGTGTTCTACATGCTTCTTGTATTTGGAAGTCTACTTCTTTCTGTAAATTTGGTATAATCTCTCTAATTACTTGATATCTTTCATTCAGTTTTATCTCTACTTCTTCTACACTAGACTTCTCAGTAATAACATTGGTGCTACTGATTTTTTCCTTATTATTGTCTGCTTATATTATTTACTCAACTGTATCCTCCATCAATGAAATTCATTCTTCTTCATGGTCTTGTCTGTTAGTCATAATATCTGTTGTAGTTTTTGTTTGGCTGCCCATCTCCTTCATTTCAAGCACTTTTGTATGATGACTTTTCAATGTTTATATATCCTTGCTATTTTCCCTCTACAATCAGAGATTTACCCTCCAGTTTCTTAACTATTGCATTTACTTTGAAGACTGTCTTGTCAAGATCTTGAATAGATACCCTTAATTCATTCGTATTTGTTTGCTTCTTCTGTGTCATTGTTAGTTCTTTTGAATATTAAGACTCCAAATTCTTTGAGACATTTCATCTATTTCTGTAATTTTTAGTTCCCTCAGATAGGAACTGGCTGGTTGATATTGTGTCTCAAGTAATGGTTGTGTTGTAGGGTTTGTATTATTTCCTTGTGCTTTGTATATCTGTTGAAGTGGGCATGTTTTGACATGTTATTCAGATCCTTTTGTGATATTTGAGTTTATATGTCTCTTCTTATAGTAAAATCTTCAGAAAGTTCTGGACTGGGGAAAATGATGTTGATTATCAAAAAAAAGTTGCTGAACTTATGTTAGCTATGTATTAAAATGACTAAGGTTGGGGTCATACACCAAACACCAAGGTAACTAGGTGGTGTCAAACCTGGTCTTCCCTGGCCACTATGAGCCTGCTGGAGTCAGAATAATAACAAACTTCATACCACCTTAAGTTCATTTACTAGCAGGAGTCTGTGATTGGAGATAAAAGACCTAAAGCTGTCTGAGATCACAGGTTCTGCAGTGAAATTTTGCACTTCATCGATCAGAATTCTACACCTGTATTGTCCTCAGATACCACTGTAATCAAAGCTCCATTTTATTAGTAGAATCTGGACACACTGAAGCCAAAGTTTGATCACTGCACTGAGTTCTTAGAAAGTTCTGGAAACATGGTCACAAACTGATGTTCTGTCTCTCAGAAGCCAGATATCTCATAGAGTTTGAAATTTCCCATAATATTTTTTCAAATTGGTACACATGAACCTGTGATTGCCCCCCAATAACTCTTACCAAATCTAATCCAAGAACTCTATGCCTTATCCAAATTATTTTTATTGATCCTCTGTAGGAGCTTTTCACACATGTTCCATGCTCAAACCTGAGTACACATCACACATGCTAATTAGATTTCATGAGAAATTACTTTTTTATTTTTACTTTGTTTTTATTTGTATTTATTATTGGTTATTTTATTTATTTACATTTCAAATGTTATCCCGCTTCCCAGTTTCCCCTCCACAAACCCTCTCTCCCATACCCCTTCCCCTGCTTCTATGAGAGTGCTTTCCCATCCATCCATGTGAAATGACTTTTAATTTACATAAATAACATAAATAGTGCTGAGGGATGCCACAGTTTTTGGAAGTTCAGAGCTGAGTTGGAACAGAGAGTTGGATGAAAGACTGATGGTCTCTAGCCTTGTAACAATCTCTAACTGTACTGGGGGCTGGATGCTGATGGCTTCTGGACTCTTAACACTCTCTTGCTTATTCTGTGCCTGAAAACCACTGTATTCTTTTCTTTTTAACTCCCTGTGCTTTATTAAACACTGGGAACTTAACTCTTTATTACTGGTCTGTGCTTCAATAAGCACTGAAAACCTAACTCTTTATACTTAAATAAGCACTGGGGGAACATAACTCTTTGTAACTGTCATGTGCTTCAATAAACTCTAAAAAACCTTAACTCTTAATGCTTAAATAAGTGCTGGGGAATTAAAAAAAAAAAAGGATTTATTGCTAGTGCTCCTTTCTCTGACAATTCGGCCAGAAGCCTCTTGCTGGCCAGGTGAGAAGCGCAGAACACATTAATTCTTTTTCAACCAGAGAGAAAAGAAAGGAAAAGAAAGAAGTCACTCACACAGACAACACACATACTGGGTGAAGCAGAAAATGGCTACACCACTTTTCTTTATTGCTTTAAGCCTTTTTATAGCTTTTGTACAAGTCCTCTATGTAGGAATTATCTCATAGATAAAATGTTACATAAAAGGGAAGTAACAGAAGGATATCAATAACAAATTCAAAACAATGTTTCATTCTGTAAGCTCATTATAAGTTCAAAGCAACAGTTTTTACATGGTCTTACCTTATCATAGAGCATACCTGTTGATTCATTCTTGAACCTGAATGTTTTTCCTTGAACACAAATTTTCCAAGCCTAATTCTTTTTTTTTAGAGTAATTATGAAAGCTCATTAAATTTAGCATTATGCAGCCTTTACACACTATTATGAACAGTGGGCACATTCTATTCTTAATTCTAAATTTGTTACATCTTTCTAAAAACAACTAAAACCATCTCTTAAAACTTCCTTCCTAAGATTATTTGAAACAAATCAGGAATTCTATAAAATCATTAATTCATCTATACAACATTAATTCTTGAAAGTCCATGTTTATGCTGATCTGCAGAAAGCCTGCTCAATAGCATGCACTAATAACCAGGAATACTTAGAGTATGTAATGTTGATAGGAAAGTCATATCCACAAGAACCAATCCTAGGATACAGTTTCTTGAGGACTTGCCCTTCAGTGCTCATCTATCACAGACCATGCAATGGGCCACCTCCAGGGAGGTCTCCCGCTAGCCCTAACCTTTAC
>JAJTUV010004587.1:0-2500 GCA_021653895.1 Mastomys natalensis
TTGAAGTGAGCTGGTAAATTTCTTTGTCAATGTAATTTCAGGGTTTCAAAATCATGTTTGGATTTTCAGGAAATTGGTGGTAACTTTATATTAGCTGAAAAAAAAAAACCCACCGAATTTAAAAATTCTCAACGAAGAGGCAAATGGCCCATTTTTTTCCCCCACTAGGAAAAACTCCTTTTCTGAGGGAATTTGTCGCCAAGTTTGCTGCGGTGTTGGGTACAACTTGACCCTTTGGCACATGAAGAAACCATTTTCTTTGTCTATGTATTAAATCAGCATTTTGGGAAGGGAGAGTCCTCTGTGGTCTATGAGAGGGCAGCCGACCCAGACATGTGTCTTTTCCACATCTGCCAGTAGGTCTGGTTTCTCTGTCAAGCAGAACTGGGGAAGACTGCATTCCCTCCCTAGGGCCATGTGAATTCCAGTTCTCTGGGGGGAATAAATAGAAGTGGCCTTTCTAGAAAAGGTAAGTGTGGGACTGGAGAGATGGCTCAGCAGTTAAGAGTGCTGACTACTCTTCCAGAGGTCCTGAGTTCAATTCCCAGCAACCACATGGTGGCTCACAACCATGTATAATGAGGTCTGGTGCCCTCTTCTGGTGTGTCTGAAGAGAGCAATGGTGGTGTACTCATATGCATAAAATAAATAAATCTTAAAAAAAAAGAAAAGGTAAATATGTAAACAACTGTGTAAGGCTGACTGGTCCCAGTGCAGGGACGGTATCTCTGGAGTCTTCAGCCACAAATAGGACGTTAGTATCATACCCTTCCTCCCAAGGCTCAGAGAACATTCCAGAAGAGATGGGTTGAAAAGCTGTAATAGCCAGAGGTCAGAAATTGGTAATTGATAGCTTCCGGAATGGGTGGAGTCAACTTTCTTTAAGGGCGTGGCTTCTGGCAGGTAAATCATGTTCCAGTGGATGGCGCCATACCCATGAGTGTATGAACAGTGAACAGCACAGATTGGTCATACATATCTATATCTCTGTCTGTCTCTGTCTCTATATCTATATATCATGAAATTGGAAGGGGGCTTGGGTTGAATTTGAGAGAAGTTAGTAAGAGGAGTCAGGGGTGACTGTAATCAAAATATATTACATGATTTTTCAAGGAATTAATAAAGATATTATGTTTAAAAAATAGTGATAGGCTGAAGTATACCTACCTTAATTTGAGGTCAGTTGCTCCCCAACTTAAAATCTCCTTCCTTCTTTCCTTCCTTCCTTCTTTCCTTCCTCCCTTCCTCCCTCCCTTCCTCTTCCTCTTCCCCTTCCCCTTCCTCTTCCTCCTCTTCTTCTACCCCCACATCTCTCTCTTTCTCATGTGCAGCATATGTACTAAGGTACACATGGAGAGAGACCAGACAACCACTCTGTGGCGTCAATTCTCTCTCCTCCCACCTTTACGTGGGTCCCAGGTATTGAACTCACATCATGAGGCTCACATGGCAAGAGCCTTTACTGGCTGAGCTAACCTGCTGGTGCACTCTTTCCATTTTATAAGGAAGAGAGGAAAAAAAAATCTACAAAAGCAGTTTGTTTTACACATGCAATGTCCTGGTGAGGACACACTGACAGTGTTTCCTCTCTAGCTCCTGGCTATTGTTTCCACTGAGTCACGTTGGGAAGGGTCTCCTGTCTGGATGCCACAGGGAAGGGCTGTTTTCCTTCTTCTGGATCAAGCTGGTTGAAAGCAGCATCCTTATGGAGCTGTCCTGAGTGCAGATGTCCTTGGGTGCAACATGCTTTCCACTGTTAAAGGTCTTGTGACAGTACCGGTAGTCATAAATTTTTTGCAGCCTATTGTAATAAACATTCAACCTCCCCTCTAGCCCACCACCCAGCAGAGGTAGTGAAAGAGAAAAGTTATTAGAATATGGGGGAAGTGGACCTGTTCAGCAATAGTTCTTTGGGGGTGAGCTCCATCTCCTTTGGCAGTAGTTCAGTCCCAGTATGATTCAGCAGCTGCAGACCAGTCCTCTAGGAAGGCAGACACCACGAGAAGCCCAGGAACCTCACTAGCAGTTCTTTGGTGAGTCACTGTCAATGGCAGGGTCACAAGTGGAGCTCAACAATGCTACGTAAGATGAACCAATACATCTGTGTCCTTAGCGAAGAACATGAGGAAGAGCAAAACGAACCAATGCTCAAACTCCCACTATCTATAGAGTCATATTTATATTCCTTCTGAAAATCATGTGTCCTTCTCATGTGTCTGCTATAGCGAAACATCCTTTCCCCTGTGTGCCCCCAGCAAAGCATCGTTCGACATACTGACTTTCCAAAGATCTAGAAGTTTCCATTCCAGAAATGCTTCAGCAGGTACGAAAGCTGATACTAAAGCTAAAGTCTAAAGCCCACATGCCTTGTCAGCCACCTCTGTGGCATTCCTACTGAAGTGGTTTTCAGCAGCATCAATAGACAGTTCTGAGCGTCAAAGAAATTCATGGAATTCTCATCTATGCCTCGGACTGCTCACTCTTAGTTCCCCCAAGGTCC
>JAJTUV010004587.1:7500-18646 GCA_021653895.1 Mastomys natalensis
GCTTATCTGTACCCCCAAGTTCTAGTGTTACAGACACGTGTCCTGGAAATCTGAACTCAGGTCCCTATGCTTTACAAATTAATTCATCTCTGCTGCTACTGCTGAGTTGTTTAACTTCTCGCACAAGGCTTGTGGGTGACTTAAATAAACATTTTTTTAATTGCCATAATAATATGCCTTACATAGTCTGGCTTGATCGTCTTAAAGGTTTGTAGTTCAGTATTATTAAATATTGATGGATTGTGATCAGTGTTCCTTTTTTAAAAAAAATATTCTTTCTTCTATTAGTTTCATCCCAGTTTGAGGGGGGGGTCTCTTGCCAGACAAAAGCCACCAATGGTTACTATTATCCTGAAGAGGCAGTACAGACACCCGACTGCTTGAGGACTCTTATAGAAGAATAGGTGGAAGGATTGTGGGCCCTAAGGAGATAGGAACTGCACAAGAAGATCAACAGAGTAAACGAACCTGAACCCTTGGAGCTCTCAGAGACTGAATCACCAACCGTGGAGCATACCTAGTCTACACAGATCTACCTCCATGGGCTGAACCTAGGCCTCCCTGCACATATGTCGTAAATGTGCAGCTTGGTTTTCATGTAGGTCTCAAACATCTGGAGTGGGGGCTATCCCAAAACATGCAGCCTGTATATGGAATACGGTCTTCTAAAAAAAAAACAGTTGTTCAGTTATTCATGGAATATTATTTTTTTATATCTCTTGTATTCAGTTTGCAACTACTTCATTGAGAATTTTTGTATGTATATTCATGAGGGATACTGGACTATAATTTATATATTTTTGTTGGGTTTACACTTGATTTCACTATTTCAATATTATTTGCTTTGTGAAGGAGCTTATTGTGGTTCTGAATTTTTTTAAACATAACTCAAAAAGTAAAAAAAAAAAAAAAAAAAAAAACAAAAAAAAAAAAACAGATGTCAAATGCACATTGTGAGAAACAATGGTCTATTAGTGCAGAAGGTACCTGTCGTAGAAGGTTGGTCTAGTCTTTACAAAGAATTCATTTCTCTGAGGCCGACCAGGGTGACAGGCACTCGGGAGAGGTGAGTGTTGGCTGGGTCCACGGGCAGGAGCAGCTACAAGTACTTTTACCATAAAGTGGTTTGAGGTCAAATCAGGTAGGACGTTTTCTATCAGAGTTCGATCTCCAGGTCTCTCAGTGAATCCTGCCTTGCTCATTCTTGAAGAGACCATGAAGACTCAGACGGGTTAGGTGTGCACAGGTTTCCCACTGACTGGGAATCTCGGCTTCCTCTCATTGCTCTGCTTCAAATTTGTATATTTCAAGCACTATGTGGTCTTACTACGTGCTGGAATTTATATATATATTTATATTTATATATATTTATATATATATTTGTATTTATATGGAGAGAGAGAGAGAGAGAGAGGTGGAGATAGATAGACAGATAGTCCGTCCACAGGTAAGGCTAAAGGAAAAGACAAAATTAACTTTCTTCTCAAAGGTAGATTTTCTAAAAGCATCTGTAACAGCGTATTCCTGAGTTCTCAGCTATGGTCTTGTCACATTAGCTCGAGGGCCAGCACAGTGTGTATTCCTGTTTCCATGGCTACCTGCTAGGCAGCCGAATCCCCCAGGTTGTATCAGAATTTTTCGGGGAAAGGCAATTCAAGGCTTTTCAAAAAGTCAAGTCAATACTATTATTTTTAAAGCAGATGGGTTATACATTGCTGTAAAAAAAAAAAAATGGTTTTACTACAGACTTGATTTCCAAGTTATAAATGAAACCAGAGTTGAAGGCAGTGTTTTAATGGATTTGAAGTTCTGGCATTTAAAATGGTTTCTCCTAGATGGTCTCCATGGCAACAAAACTTAGCACAAGTACCAAGTATCAGATCTACTGTGAAATATTCATGCCACAAAAATTCCTTTCATCCTCGTGTTACCCCAATAAACGAAGGCAAAAATGCAGCTTATTCAAAGTACTATGTGGGCAGATACTGTAAAAAAATCATTTTAAGGGCTTACTAAAATTACAATTATAAGTGAACTCTTAAATTGAGTAACGATATCGGGCTGTGTCATATTCTCAAAATGTTAAAAATGTTTTCTTCCCTTAAATTATTATTTCAATTGTTTGCTGGCAGACTTTTTTTTTTTTAACCATAGAAAAACTGTACACATTGGTGTCAGCAATAGATGGTATCACAGACACTCGTAATCTTCAGGTAGAGTTTGGGCTTTGGTACCACCCTCAGGTTCCTGCTCTCTGGCTCCATTTTTTTTTTAGCCAAAACACAAAGTAGCTATATAGTTGTTCAAAGATAATGGCTCTTTTTAGAATAGGTATTTTAAAACAAAACCCCCTTTTTTTTCTTAGCACAATGGCCAATGTAAAGTATGCTTTTTACAATTTGTTTTGAAAATCAGACAGCTATCCAGGCATAATGGAACCATCTTGGGGCGGGGGCAGGGGGGTGAGAAAATCTCATTGTCTATGGAATCTTAGTATGATCTTTTTTTTTTTTTTTTTTTCTTAAGAAACAGCAGTGATTCATTTATTGTCTACTGGTTTTGCTTTGTTGGTCATGGGTGGGGGAAATACATCCTTACTGTTATTTTTTGTGATTCACATTTTCAGTTCTTGGGTAAGAAGCCGTTAGCCATTAAGACTCTGTCAAAATCAATGCCTCTCCTTGGGGCTCCTTGGGGCTTGATACAACATACACTTCTATGCTTTTTGAAGGACACAGATTGCTATGCCCGCCCCTAGATATGGCCAGGGGTGGGACACAGGGAGGTGAGAGGATCACTGTTGAGAGATCACTCTATAAGCTAAACTGTAGAAGGGCGGCTGATGGACCTGGCGAGCCGTCTAGAAGAAATGAATGTACTGAGCTATCCTGAGAGCTGCGATTAGAGTTTATATTCTGTTGTGACTTGATTCAGTCTTGGCAAACAGCTTTATTCCCTCAGGCAATATGATGGCTCCTCTTTTAGTGGTTCTGGAAGCTTCGGTTTTAACTGTAAGACGTGACTGTCTTCCACCGTGTAGCATCTTTCATGATTTCAAGTCGTACTTTACAGGCTGGAGAGATGGCTCAGCAGTTAAGAGAGCGCCCTGCTCTTGCAAAGAACCCATATTCGATGGGTATTTCTCGACCACCTCTAACTCCAGCCTCTGGGATCTACTGCCTCTGGGATCCATGAGCACAGTATTCACATGTGCATATTCACATAGTTGGAAATAAAACTTTAAAGTCTTGGTTTAAGGGTTGGGACCACGGAGACGCATGGCCTGGCATACCTTGGTAATGTGCCTTGTTGTAGAATCTTTACCTGTGAGTTGCAGACAGTACTTGTCCTTGGTACAAGGCTGTAGGGCCATAATTATATTAGAACTAGTTAGTGGGTTCATTTTCTGTTACACTGATACGATACGGACTTGGTGCCTTTAAGACAATGCAAATGTGTTTAAAGACACTAACCATGTTTTTGAGGATAGGAACTGCAGTATAGGTGTCATTCAGAGTTCCCTTCTGGAAGAAGCAATCTTTACTTACCCAACTGAGACGTCACTACATCCACGCTTGTGACTCCGTTGGCTTCTCCCATCCCCCTTACCCGCCTCCCTTGTCCATGGTTAACAACTCATGCTTCTTCTTCAGGTACCTGGATGCTCTCTGGTTTACAAGCCACATGCTCTCAGGCGTCAGAGGTTAAGGATATCTTCAGCTAGGTCATTATTTTCTCTCCTTCCTACATGGTATTAATATCTTTTACTATTGCTGAACAGATAGCAAACCACAGGTAGGCAAAATGGGCTTAAGAGATGGAAAGCTGGGACGTAAGCTAGAAAAAATAATTCCTTAGTGGTGATGGTGGTAGTGGTATATGCACATGTATGGGAGAGAGATGGACACAAAGAGCATGATGGAAAAGTGTGTAGCCCAGGCTAGCCTAAAACTCACTGTGCAGTCCAAGCTGACGTAGAACCTGAGGTCCTCTGCCTCAACCTCTTATGTGTTAGGTTATGGTGTGCACTACTAGCTAAAGAACTCTTTTCTCCTTGCCATGTTGAGAATCAAGCCCAGGACTTGGTGCCCACTAAGCTATTATGCACCACCAAGCCCTAGCCCCAGCTCCTTCTGTCAGATCTTTGTAGCAGTCCAAACTGTCCACTTCTCTTGGTGATCCATTGAAGGGTTGTTAAGAAGCAATGAGCCTTGGATAGTATTTAATGCCTTAATCTTGGAAGGGCTTGTTCTTGAGATACTTTTCCATTTTTTCCTTAATCCATAAAAACACAATCCAACTCTGTCAAATATTCTGATTTATAATAGTTGAGGCCTCAAAACAGTGTGTATGTGGGGGAATAAACATTTGTAAGATGTCAAATGCTTTCATGACTATTACTTCATTGACTGTCAGCATGTGGAGAAGTAAATTTAGTTCAAATTTTAGCATCAGTCCCTCTATGTAACTGTGTGTTCTTCTTCTACCACAGAGACCTAGAGTACCTTTCTCTCCCATGTTATAATCTGGTAGGCTGGAGATGTCTTAGTGGCTAGAGTGCTTGGCTAGCACACACAGACCTCTGTGTTTTGTCCCCTGCACCTTGTAAACCCTTAGTGATGCTACACGTCTGGAATCCCCGCATCCCGGATGTGGAAGTAGAAGAGTCATAAGTTGAAGGTCATCCTGAGCTTCCATAGCCAGTTTGAGATCAGCCTGGGATACGTGAGCCCCTGTCTCCAAAATAAATAAGGAGATAAATTAATTAAAGCAAATAAATGGCAGGGATGCGATTGATGAGAAGAAGCCAATGGATGTTCAGGCTAGTTTTTAGTTTAGAAGAAACAAACAAACAAATCATATGGGCTGACCATGAACGCAGGTGAAGTGTCTCTTTGGGGTCAGTCGTGTGTGGGTCGTTTGCAGGGATGGTCTGCAAAGAGGGGAGTTTCGTTCTGGAGTTAGCCTACATCTCGAATGCTCATTGTGATCTCGTAATAAAAGGCGGTGGCCAGAAACAGAAATCTGTTCTGAGTTCATAAAAGTCACTAATGAAAGAAAGAAAGAAAAAAAAAAAGTAAAGTCAGCTGAGACACCAACGGTGAAGGAATATTTCATTCTCTGTTGGAAAAATGAGTGCCAATAACAATAGCCAGAATCCCAGGAACAGAGAAGAATTTCAGAGGTGACATTAAGTTCCTGGCTTCCTGTTTCTCCCTCCATGTCCAAAGGACCAAATGATTTATCCTTGCTCCAGGAAGCTGCCAAGGTCCATGGGACCACACAACATGGTTCGTGGCTAGGAAGTCTTTCCCTGGCTATGATCTCAAAGGAAGTACTCTTTCTTAAAAATGGGAATATAAAGTCATATGTTCGTTTGTGTGTTAAAACCTCCTCAGAGGTGCCAAAGTCAACTTGGATTTGATAAAGAAAGTCAATAACTGTCTGCATCACCCTCAGCTATTAGGGTGTAAAAGAAACACAAAAGGTGGACTTTCCTTAGCACCCATCTTGAGTAGGTCTAGCATCTCACAGAAAAGAAAAGATAGAAATGTACTTGATGTTGACCAACTCAGAGACGAAAGAAAGGAAGACTTGGCCTGAGCAGCCAAGGGTACCTACCAGAGTGCATCCCTTTTCTGGATGAGGATAGTTTAAGTAGCATATGTTCAAGGGCTCTCTGTAGGCTGGATCATCTGTCCCCATCAAACAAATCTGTTTTCTAACTGGAAGCCATTATAGTTGTATGCTTTTTTGATTTTTGATCAGGAGATTCTAACCCAGGCCTAATCTGACTTAGTCACAGTTTATGTAAATAAAGTTGTCTTTGAATCAATATCATTATTCACCCACTGTGACTCTGGATTCTTTAGTGTTCAAGAGGCAAAGTTGAGCACCTGAAGCTCAAAATATGTACCATGGACTTTCTCAGGAAAAAAAAAACAAACAAACAAACACACACACACACACACACACACACAACACAACTAGACGGGCAAGGAGCATACTATCTGCTGAGTTGGACTGAGAAATGAAGTCTACGTTTTTCCGTAGCTTATGATATAGATGAATATAGACATATCAAGAGTTTAAGAAATAAACTCTGCGATGTTTAAATAAACAAAATACATAATTGTCCCGAGGAGCACACATTCTAGTGGAGCTGTAGATGGTAAAGACTCCAGTGTGAGCTAGAAACACGTTATATGTGCTACACATTGATAGGAATCAAGTATTAGGGACTCCTCATCCTAATGGTATTGTCTATCTTAGCAACAAATTAGTTCTGTCTCCTGAAAGTCTCGACTTCCAATGGGATTCAGATTAGTACACAAAGAGATGAGGAAAAAGAAAATGGGACAACCCAATAATCCCATCCATGAGACTATTATGACCCAAAATTCTATTATGTACACCCTTCTGACTTCGTTTAGGGAATATTTGATTGAGAAACAGGAAGCAGATGTTTGATGCCCAGTGGTTTGGTCTCCCTTGGACTGAATGGCCTTATGAAGGTTCTTAGTATCTCTGGAATGTTGGGAGAGTTTGCTTTCCCCAGCACAGCAGAATCGCCCAGGGGGTTCCTACAAGTCGTTGCTGGGCCCTCCCTTGAGTTCTGGTTCAGTGAGTTTACAGTAGAGGTTGGAGATGTTCATGTCCATCAGTTTCCCAGGGGAAGCTACTGCTGCTTTCTGGGGCCACACTCAGGAACAGGGTGGGGGTGTGTGTGGTTGAAGCATGCCTTAGGACTCCATGATCTGAGAACTCCCCAAAATATTGTATGAGGCTGTGCTACACCAGAGAGCATTCACCAAGTAACGTGTGAGTTAAGGTGACTGGCCTACTGAAGGAGATATTCCGAAGAAGTATTCATGAACTGTCCCCGGATGGATATCCATCTGTTGGTTTAATTTAATCTACGTGGCTTCTATCTAGAAATGCATGTGAGCTGACAGACAAGGGTAGAGGCCAATTGGTGAGCAATTTTTTTTGTATGCTGAGTCCTCAGTGAACTCTGGGTCTTTAAGATGACCTGTGAGCTTACAAGACGGAGTATGTCTTAAGCTCACCCTTCTGAGCTCCGGTAGGTTCCTATCACCCTCTGTGTGAAATTAAGCATGATCACTGCTAACTGCTATTTGTCACACGACTGACTCATACCTCTGCAAAGCATATGTTGCAAATTTCTGTTAGACAATTTAGTTTAGATATCATTGATATTCATCCTGTCCCCTCCACGGAGTCTAAATGCGCAACCCAAACTAAATCATCCATGTAACAACGTTCACTACATTTCATTGTTGTGAACTAGGGTGTACATCTCAGTCACACTGTAGAGAACCAACGCCCTGATCAGCAATTGCTTCAGACAGCAGACAGGAGGTTCCTTCCCATTGGAGGCTGGCTGTCCCATCGAGGGCTGGTTCTTCTAGCTAATGCACATGGCCACAGACACAGCTGCTTGCTCTGGGGTGCCCTGCCAGCCTTCTCTGTGCTTGGCGCTGGTGGTCATAGATGGTGGCTACATCTCTGAGCATCAGGAACGATTGCAAGGCTAGAGGGCTTTGTGGTACCCAGTGCTTCTCCCCCACTGAGTTACACGGCCTCTGATGGGTTCTGTGGAGCCTACCATCTCCAGATTACCTTACTGCTTGCTTCTGCTTGATTTTACCCTTCTAAGATCCACCTGCAGTGTGGTTTTGTGTTGACAGTTGGCGATCTAATACTTTCCTACGAGAGCATCAGTTCCTACACATGTTTGCTGCTCACAGATTTATGATGGAAATTCTCTTGTCAACCACATTGTTTTGAGTGCTTGAGCACAAACACACCTAGGCACACACATGCACATATATTTACACACACGTATTTGAATATGTACATAGATCCACATACACACTTATATATAACATATGCATATATGCATAAGGAAACACATTCATATGCACACACATGTGGACATATACATACATGTGCACGCACATACATATGCAGCTGTATGTGTGCATATACATACAAGTGCATACACATGCCCACAAACACACACATACATGTATGCATGCACATACACATGCATGCACACATGCACACATTCATATACATATATACATATGAACATGATTCATTAATGCATATACATGCATACTCATATGTATGCCATAGTCATGTACGCATATACATACATACACATTGGGCATATACACACATAAACATATGCATACACACACTGACATAAACAGGCTACATATCTACTTATGTATCCCCTCTGTTTTTATAAAGGTTCTGTTCTTGTCCATTGGTCTCTTAGACTCTGTAATGTTAATATATGCTAAACCAAGACAAATGAACATGCCTATTTTTTTTTTTCCTGTTTTCTTCCCTTTCTCTTTCCTTACTCAGCTTAAAATGACAGGATGTGTCTGTGCTCACTGTGGAATAAGACCTGAGTCTGTATTTCCAGTACCGGGTTTGAAAGAAGACTGGATTCAGCAGTCACAGTCTGAAAGGGCAACGTGAAAGTTATCCCATACTCACTGAACTTGTCGATTTTAATTTATTTTGCCCTTTGTTTGTTTGCTTTGCTTTGTTTTTTTTTTTTTTTTTCCCACCGCTGCCAGGTTGGAGGAAATGTTTCCTTCAGGCTGTGGCGTAGTTCTGTGTCACGTGGCCTTTACTTTCTCCACCCCTAAGCATCTTCTCAGCCCGCTTGTCTCGTCATAAAACTTCATTCACTGGGACATTAGAGTGACTGTCTTTGAGAGGGTGTTTATTTTTATCGTACACAAGAGACTGTTTGGAAAAGTCAGGTTAACGGCACTTGAAAGACTGAATACCTCTAGAGGATTTCCAGGAAATGTACAGATCACTCATGTGATCAGTCACAGGGTTTGGAGCGTCGGTGGCTAAGAAAATGCACAGCTGCTTCGGGGTTGGCGTCTCCTCCAGCTCTTTACTCAATCTCGAGAGTTGCCAAGGGTTCGAATCCTCTCCTCGATCCTCACAAGACATTGAGCAAGGAGGGTAGTCTTCACCTGGGAGTCCAGGGCCACCTCCCGAATGCTGAGATCCTCCAATCTGTGGTCCTAGTATGTATGGGCTCCTGACTCTGTGTGTACGGGGCAGGGAGTGTGATAAAATACTTGTGCATGCGTGCGAGTATGTGTGTGAATGTACACAGATGTGTTGGGGCGAGTGGGTATGAGTTGGGGCGACTTCACAGGTGTGATTGTCAACATGTGGATGTGTGTATGGGAGAGTCTGAGTATGTGTGTGTAAGGGTGTGAGTGTGTAAGTATGTTTTTGGAAGGCCCTACACAAGCTGCAGCTTCCAAACTGGAATTGTTAACCTCCAGATAAACTCTTTGTGTCATGGGGAGTCTACGAAGGGCCTGGACCCTGGAGAGTTTCTCCTCCAGCATCCTTCTTGCCTTCCATACTTGGCCTCCAGCAGACTGAGAAGAGCAAATCTCCCTGAAGATGCCACGTGTCACCTGTAGTTTCAAATACGGATGAGTTACGGTGTGGGTTGCAGGCACTGTGTTTACATCTGCTTCCTCTTAAAAGTTTCTTGGTAAATCAAAAGCTCTCATCAAGGAAAGCTGGGCTCCAAAAACTTTTGAAAAAGCCAGCCACTGTACCTAGCTCGTGGCATTGTCAGGTTTTGTTTTCGTGGCGTTGTTCTGGGATTTGGCAACTATTTAGACCAGGTGCAAACGGCAGAGGGTAACAGACACCCTTGTTCCAGCCCGTTGAGCTTTGGTTTCTTTGCTCCTTGGGTCACTGCCAGGGACACCCCTGTTAGCATTAGCCTGCTCTTTGTTGCCTGGAGGGCATGTTTTTGCTGTTTGCTTAGGTTTGGAGAAAGTCTCCACAGATTCCATCATCCCGAATTACAAATGGTTCCTTGGTGGACAGCCAGTGTTCCCCGCCTTCGCTGTCTTCTCATTTCACATTGAGTTTAGTTTCTCATTACACTACCTTTGCTAAATGGTTTCCGGAGTGAAAATTCCAGGCACCACATCCTCTGCATCTGGGATCTCTTCCCCTAAGGCTGTCAGGGGAAAAATCATGTAGTAATGGAACACCAAGTTCTACACGCACAGTTGAAGACACACATCTCTGATCTCAGCACTGCTGGGGCAGACACACCCTCAAAGGCCTGAGGAGTTCCCCAAGACATTTTTTTCTTTTTTGGATATTTTATTTATTTACATTTCAGATGTTATTCCCTTTCCCCATTTCCCCCCTGCCCCCACCATACCCTCATCCCACCTTCCCACCCTCGAATTCCCCCACACTGGGGCATCCAGCCTTCAGAGACCAAGGTCCTCCTCTCCCACCTATGCCCAACAAGGCCATCCTTCCCTACGTATACAGCTGGAGCCATGGATCCCTTCCTGTGTGCTCCCAGGCTGGTGATTTAGACCCTGGGAGCTCTGGTTGGTTGGTATTTTTGCTCTCATGGGGCCACAAAACCCCTTCAGCTCCTTCAGTCTTCTCTCTAACTCCTCCATTGGGAACTCCTTGATCACAGATGCTCTGTGAGCATCCAGCTCTGTATATGTCAGGCTCTGGCAGACCTCTCAGGAGACAGCTCTATCAGGCTTCCTGTCAGCATGCACTTCCTGGCATCCACAACAGCATCTGCCTTTGGTGACTACTGCACATGGGTTGGATACCCAGGTGGAGCAGTCTCCAGACAGTCCCTCTTTCAGTTTCTGTTCCCCATTCAAGCTGAACCCAAAAAAGGGTTTCAGCATGGAAAAGAGTTTCAGGGCCAACCAATACTTACGAAGAAGAGTGGGAGACATTGTCAAATTTATTTTGCTAAAAACATCAGGGTTAAGACAAAGCGGGGTGCTCAGAAGGACAGATATCTCAGCGGGGCATGTGCTTCCCAGCGGAGAGTAAAGGAAATGAAGACTCACACAAATGTGGGTATCGGAGTCACCAAGACAGAATATTAGTCATTAAATTCTTTTGACTCTCAAGTTGCATCCATCTCTAAAGGTTACTAAGAAAACTTTTTCATCTTCTCTCTACTGATAAGAAAGATAGGTTAGGTGACCCCAGAGGTGCCCTGGATGGAGTCATAATCTGATAAAGTAAAACCAGGAGCCAGTAAGATTGCCAGGTGATCAGTGCG
>JAJTUV010004588.1:0-18863 GCA_021653895.1 Mastomys natalensis
GTTGATATTGTTGCTTTCCTCATGGTGTCACGAATCCTGCAACTCTTCAATCTTCACTCTAACTTCTCTGTTGGGAACCCCATAATCAGTTTAATGGTTAGCTGTGAGCATCTGCCTCTGAATATGTCAGACTCTTGCAGACCTCTAAGGAGACAGCTATATCAGGCTCCTGGCAGCATGTACTTCCTGACATCCATATCAACGTCTACCTTTGGTGACTGCACATGGGATGAATACCTAGGTAGAATGGTCTGCAAACGGCCCCTCTTTCAGTTTCTGTCCTGTACTTTGTCTCCATATTTGCTCCTTGAGTACTTTTTACTTCTTCTAAAAAGGACTGAAGCCCTCCCCCCACCACTTGGTCATCATTCTTCATGAGCTTTATGTGGTCTGTGAGTTGAATCTTGGATATTTCAAGCTTCTGGGCTAAAATCCAATAATCAGTGAGTGAATACCATGTAAAGTTCTTTTGTGATTGGGTTACTTCACTCAGGATGATATTTTCTAGTTCCATCCATTACATAAGAATTTATCGAATTCATTGTTTTTAATAGCTGAGTAATATTCCATTGTATAAATGTACCACATTTTTTTGTATCCATTCCTCTGTTGAAGGGCATCTGTGTTCTTTCCAGTTTCTGGCTATTATAAATAAAGCTGCTATGAACATAGTGGAACATAACACATAAAGAGTTTGAGGATTTCCAAGGCTATATGAGACCTTGTTGAACAAAGAAAATTAAAGAAAAAAATTAGATAAAAAGAGATAAACAAGCATAGTTTTTGTATAGAAACAATTTTGGACAAATAATATGTCCACATAGACCCATATATTATAAATATCAATCTCAGTAAAATCAAGATAAATTTGATGAGATATTTTTTTTCACGTTGCATTTCCGTTCCTCTTTTTCTCATACCTTTTCAATAATGTTAGCGCTGACTGGTAAATAAAAAAGTCAGAACAATATGTTTATCACAGATTTTAGAAAGGCAGAATTTTTAGCTGAATAAAAACATAATTTTCAAAGACCACACTTGTCTAGGTAAGTATAGTTTTTTAAAATGACTGGAGAATTGCCTAGGTTATGCAATCCACTTTTGAAGTATTGAAGCATAAATAGTGGAGAAACTTACTTATAATATAACTATTTGTTAAAATCTGTAATTTAATACTAAAGTTAATGGCTTTTATTTCCAGAATACTGAATAAAGTAAATATGCTATTTACATATTATAGTCAGTATTTTGAGTTTTACCTTTTTAACTTTTCAAAATTATGTAAACATTCTTCTGTATTTGATAAAGACAGAGAAAATACAATGTTTGAGAAATTCTGGGGCAGTACTGAGTACTTATTTCTAGGAATTCTGGATTTTATATACTCTAAGCTCTTCTTAGAGTCCAAAGACAAAGCAGTAAATATAAGATACATTCTCTACAAACAAAAATGCAAATGGAAAGTAGTATGGAGGAGGAATGTTTAAAAGAGAAGGCAAAAGAAACCTGTAAGAAGTGAGAGATGGACTGCCTTTCACCAAAAACTGAAAAGAGAAGCATAGTAGAAACGATGCACGCTCCCTACATATATGACACACCATTTGTCGAAACACAGGTGGATAAAACTTCCTTGTGCTTAAAGTTTCTTTTCTTTTTGTCCTTTTCTTTTCTTTTTTTTTTTTTTTAGTTTACTTAAGATGACATCATACTTAAGAGACCTGAGGAAACTGAGTTCTATAATTTGTGAATTTATGAAATAAACCACTATTTATTTTTGAGCTACATATGCTTTCATAGTTGGCTTTCAATGCTTCCTTCTGCAAAGATCCAGAGTCCCACACTATGAATCCATTGCCTTTAAAATAGTAGGAGTTTGTTTCTGGCTTTTCTTATCTATGCCGAGTGATAAGAGTTTCTCCTTACTCTACCTGCTCTAGGATTTCATCTTAGTGGATGTGCCTCTCTTAAACTCTTTCCACAAATAGTGAATAGTGCTTAAAGAGAGTTTCTTAACAAGTCCTGCTTAAATTGCAACATTTCATTCTGCAAGGCTTTTAAGTGATGCAGTAATTAGGAAGGCAGACCTTAGACTCAGATGAAATTACTATGTAATCTAAGCTTTTTGCTACTTAATAGATGTGTGACATGGGAAAGGTAATTAAGCTTCTACACCTCAATTTCAGCAACATTTTTATCTCTTAGGAGCTTGCTCTGCTAGGCACTGTTCAGTTGGAGAGGGTACAAAGAATTCATGTAAAATTCTCCATGAAATCTCTGATGGTTAATCTATTATTGTTTGTATTTTATAATCACAAGTAATTTAATTAATTAACTTGACTTTATATACCAAAGCAAGTAAAAAGAACAAGAGGAGTAGACGCCTCTCATTCCAGAGCACTTAAACTTGCTGCATAAAGTTTGTTCTGGTGACCACTTTCAAGATGTCATCCTGATATCATCCACAAGCATTAAAGTAACATTAAATGGACTGAGCAATCTATCTATCTATCTATCTATCTATCTATCTGTAATATTTAGATATAGAAATAGAGCTTCTTGCTGCGGCAGACTCTTAGGTGGTCTGCTCCCAGGAAGATACCATATTCAGACCTATCCCAGAGGATCTGCTTCATTCAGAGCAATTGAGGATCCACTGCACCCAGAGCAGTTGACTCCTAGTTGGTCTGCTTCTGTGAAGACACCATACCCTGACCCATTGTCAGGGTTCCTTCTGTTCTGAGCTGGTGCATCTAGCAGACCTTGGGCATTATCTCTGCAAGCAATCTCACAATACCCAGAGGAAGCTAGACTCCCAGGAGATTTAACATGCCCAAGATCATAGAGGAAGTTGGAATCCCAGCTCTAACACCCCCAAGATCATAGAGGAAGCTGGATTCCCAGGAGGTCTAACACACCCAGGATCACAGGACTACAGGATCCTAGAGGCAGTTGGACTCCGAGGAGCTCTGACACCAAGGATCACTGGATCACAGAGACAGCTGGACTCTGAGGAGCTCTAACACAACCAAGATAACAGGAGAGAGAATATCCAATCAAAGACAGTGAGTGCAGGTAGCTAGCACCAGAGATAACCAGATGGCAAACGTAAGCACAAGAATGTAAGCAACAAAACCAAGGTTACTTGGCATAATCAGAACCCAATTCTCCCACCATAGCAAATTCTGGTTAACCCATCACACTGGAAAGGCAAATTCAGATTTAAAATCACTTTTCATGATGATGATAGAGGACTTTAAGAAGGACATAAATAATTCTCTTTAAAAAAATACAGGAGAACACAGGTAAATAGGTAGAAGCCCTTAAAGAGGAAACACAAAAATCCCATGAAGAATTGGAAGAAAATACAACCAAATAGGTGAAGGAATTGAACAAAACCATCCAGGTCATAAAAATAGAAATAGAAACAAAAAAGAAATCACAAAGGGAGACTACCCTGGAGTGAGAAAACCTAGGAAAGAAATCAGGAGTCATAGATGCAAGCATCACCAACCGAATACAAGAGATACAATAGAGAATCTCAGGTGCAGAAGATACCATGAAAAATATTGACATAACTGTTAAAGAAAATACAAAGTACAAAAAGTTCCTAATCAAAACATCTAGGAAATCCAGGACAAAATGAGAACACCAACCCTAAAGATAATAGGTATAGATGAGAGTGAAGATTCCCAACTTAAAGTGCCAGTAAATATCTTCACAAAAATTATAGAAGAAAACTTTCCTAACCTAAAGAAAGAGATGCCCATGAACATACAAGAAGCCTACAGAACTCCAAATAGACTAGACTAGAAAAGAAATTCCTCCCATCACATAATAATCAAAACATCAAATGCACAAAACAAAGAAAAATACTAAAAGCAGTAAGGGACATAGGTCAAGTAACATATAAAGTCAGACATATCAGGATTACACCAGACTTCTCACAAGAGACTATAAAAGCCAGAAGATCCTGGAGTGATATCATACAAACCCTAAGAGAAGACAAATGCCTGCCAAGACTACTATACCCAGCAAAACTCTAAATCACTATAGCTGGAGAAACCAAGATATTCCATGACGAAACCAAATTTTAACATACGGAAAT
The DNA here is from genome assembly GCA_021653895.1 of Mastomys natalensis. Taxonomy (NCBI): domain Eukaryota; kingdom Metazoa; phylum Chordata; class Mammalia; order Rodentia; family Muridae; genus Mastomys; species Mastomys natalensis. The sequence goes on from JAJTUV010004588.1 coordinate 4,106, forward strand.
CCATCAATTTAATCCACTATATAAACAAACTCACAGGAAAAAAAAAAAAACATGATCATCTCACAAGATGCTGAGAAAGCATTTGACAAAATTCAACACCATTCATGGTAAAAGTCTTGGAAAGATAAGGAATTCAATGCCCATGCCTAAACATAGTAAAAGCAGTATACAACAAACCAGTAGCCAAATCAAACTAAATGGGGAGACACTTGAAGCAATCCACTATAATCAAGAACTAACCAAGGCAGCCCACTCTCTCCCTACCTATTCAATACAGTACTCAAAATCTTAGACAGAGCAATTAGACATCAAAAGGAGGTCAATGGGATACAAATTGAAAAGGAAGAAGTCAAAATATCAGTATCTGCAGATGATATGATAGTATACTTACATGAACCCAGAACTTCCAACTGAGAAATCTTAAACTGAAGAACAACTTCAGCAAAGTGGCTGGATATAAAAGTTACTCAAACAAACCAGTAACTTTCCTCTACTCAAAGGATAAACAGGCAAAGAAGAAATTAGGGAAACAACACCCTTCACAATAGTCACAAATAATATAAAATACCTTGGTGTGAATCTACCAAACAAGTGAAATATCTGTATGATAAGAATGTCAAGTCTCTGAAGAAAGAAATTTAAGATCTCAGAAGATGGAAAGGTCTCCGATGCTCATGGAATGGAAGGATTAATATAGTAAAAATGGCCGTCTTGTCGAAAGCAATCTAAACATTCAATGCAATCCCCATCAAAATCCCAACTCAATTCTTCACAGAGTTAGAAATAGCAATTCTCAAATTCATTTGGAATAACAAAAAACCCAGGATAGCAAAAACTATTCTCAACAATAAAAGATCTTTAGGGGGAATCACCATCCCTGACTCAAGCTGTACTACAGAGCAATAGTGATAAAAACTGCATGGTATTGGTATAGAGATAGGCATGAAGATGAATGGAATAAAAATGAAGACCTAGAAATGTACCCACACATCTCTGGTTACTTGATCTTTGACAAAGGAGCTAAAAATCATTCAGTGGAAAAAAAGACAACATTTTCAACAAATGGTGCTAGTTCAACTGGAGGTCAGCATGTAGAAGAAGGCAAATTGATCCATTCTTATCTCATTGTACAAAGCTTAAATCCAAATGGATCAAAGACCTCCACATAAAACCAGATACACTCAAAGTAATAGAATAGAAAGTGGGGAAGAGCCTTGATCACATAGTTACAGGGGAAATTTCCTGAACAGGACACCAATGGCTTATGCTTTAAGATCAAGAATTGAGAAATTGGACTTCATAAAATTGCAATGCTTCTGTAAGGCAATGGACATTTTCATTAGGACAAATTGGCAACCAAAAGATGGGGGAAAGATCTTTACCAATCCTACATCTGATAGAGGGCTAATAGCTAATGTTTACAAAGAACTCAAGAAATTAGACTCCAGACAATCAGATAACCCTATTAAAAAATGAAGTACAGAGCTCAACAAAGAATTCTCAACTGAGGAAACTTGAATGGTCCAAAAGCACCTAAAGAAATATTCAGCATCTTTAGTCATCAGTAAATGTAAATCAAAACATCCCTGAGATTCCACCTTACACCAGTCAGAAAAAGCTAAGATTAAAAACCCAGATGACAGCAGATGCTGGCGTGGATGTGGAGAAAGACGAACACTCCTCCATTGTTGGTCAGATTGCAAGCTGGTACAACCACTCTGGAAATCAGTCTGGAGGTTCCTCAGGAAATTGGACATAGCATTACCTAAGGATCCAGTGATATCACTCCTGGGCATATACCCAAAAGATGCTCCAACATATAACAAGGACACATGTTCCACTATGTTAATAGCAGCCTTATTTATAATAGCCAGAACCTGGAACGAACCCAGATGTCCTTCAACAGAGGAATGGATACAGAAAATGTGGTACATTTACACAATGAGTACTTCTTAGCTATTAAAAACAATGAATTCATTAAATTATAAGGCAAATGGATGGAATTAGAAAATATCCTGAATAAAGTAACCCAATCATAAAAGAACACACATTGTATGCACTCACCTATAAGTGGAGGATATTAGCCCAAAAGCTCACAATACCTAAGATACAACTCACAGACAACATGAAGTCCAAGAAGTAGAAAGATCAAAGTGTGGGCACTTCGGTCCTTCTTAGGAGTAAGAAAATACTCATGGGAACAAATATGCAGACAATGTGTGGAGAGAGACTGGAGGTGGGACTGTCTTGAGACTGTGTCACCTGGGGATCCATCCCAGATGCAATCACCAAATGCAAACACTGTTGTGGATGTCAGGAAGTGCATGCTGACAGAAGCCTGATATACTTGTCTCCTCAGAGGCTCTGACAGAGGTTGATGCTCACAGCTAACTACTCAACTGATCATGGGTCCCCAATGGAAGAGGTAGATCAAAGACTACTGAAGAGCTGAAGGGGCTTGTATGTATTGAGGCTCTCCCATTGGGAGAGCAACAATACCAACCAACCAGAGCTCCCAGGGTCTAAAATACCAGCCTAGAAACATGCTTGAAGGGACCCATGACTCCAGCTGCCTATGTAGCAGAGGATGGCCTTGTCAGGCATTGGTAGCAGAGGATGGCCTTGTCAGGTATTGGTAGCAGAGGAGGTCCTTGGTCCTCTGAAGTCTGGATGCTCTAGTGTGGGGGAATTTGAGGGTGTTGAGTGGGGAGTGGGTTCATGGGTGACACATATCTTCATAGAAGTAGCAGGAGAGAGGACAGGATAAGTGGTTCCTGGGGGGCGGGGGAATGGGGAAATGGGATAACATCTAAAATGTAAATAAATAAAATATCCAATAAAAAACTAAATAAAACAAAAAGATATAGAAATAGAGTGAGACAGAAGCAGATAGAGTTAGAGATAGACATTCAATTCATTTCCAGCTCAAGGTTTCATTTCATTTATATATAGTTATTTTATTTATTTACATTTCAAATTTTATCCCCCTTCCCAGTTGCCCCATAACCCCTCTATCCCATAACCCCTCCCTCTGCTTCTGTGAGTGTGTTCCCCCACCCATCCACCCATTCCCACTTCACCATTCTAGCATTCCCCTCAGCTGGGGCATTGAACCTCCATAGGACCAAGGGCCTACCCTCCCATTGATGCCAGATAAGGCAATCCTCTCCTACAAATGCAGCTAGAGACATGGGTCCCTCCATGTGTACTCGTTGTTTGGTGGTTTAGACCCTAGGATCTCTGAGGGGGGTCTGGTTGGTTTATATTATTATTCTTCCTATGGGATTGCAAACACCTTCAGTTTTTTTAGTCCTTCCCCTAATTCCTCCATTGGGGTCCCTTGCCCAGCCAGATGGTTTGCTGGGAGCATCTGCATCTGTATTTAACAGGCTCTGGCAAAGCCTCTCAGGGCACAGTATATACCAGGCTCCTGTCAGCAAGTCCTTCTTGGCATCAGCAATAGTGTCTAGGTTTGATTTCTACAGATGTGATGAGCCTTTATGTGGGCCAGTCTCTGGATGGCATTTTCTTCAGCAATACAAGATTTTTTGAGCCCTATCTGAATTGCATAATCTCTTTAGCAAGAAGAGCTTACCTTCTGTCTCTGGTGATAACCAACGACACTTATAATATCATATATGTGCATATATACATACATAATACATATGCATATATATACTTATATGCAAAAAAGATCATCAGTCTGGATTAGATCAAAATGGAGGTTACATGGAAGGGAAGGTCTGGAAGGAAGAAAAGAAAGAGGCAAAATTATGTGGTATTATAATTAATTAATTTACTTATATTCACTTACTTTTAAGTGGCTTTGGTTTATCTGAAACAAATATCACTATGTAACTGTCTCTGTCCTGGAACTCACTGTGTAGACAATACTGACCTCAAACTCATAAAGATCTGCCTTTGTCTGTCTCCACAGTTCTGGAATTAATGACATGTAACACCATTCCCAGGTCATTTATTTTATTGTTTTAAAGAAAGAATGTGGGCTTACCTACAGAAGTTTTTCATATGTGAAAAGACAAGGGGAATAAATACAGAGGAAGGAGATATGGAGGTTAAATAGCATTAAGGTTATCTGAAAAATCACAATTATTCACAATGCTTCTTTTCTACCTAATAACAAAAAATACATGTAAATCTATGAATAAATATACATATAGGCTAAATGAAAGTTTTCCATCATGGAAGACAATCCTCTCTCCAAAAGTCAAAGGCAATCTAACAAGAACCCCAACACCAGAACTGAAATCCCTACGTGGGTTGTAGTTCTGGGTTATCAATGAAAACTCCTAAAAACACGTGGGCTATAACAATTGTCTGTGGTTATCCTCAGACAGTGAAGGTAAGATCCTACTGCCAAAGACTGTGTGCATTCAGACAAAATCAAAAGCTTCAGAGCTGGAACCCACATGAAAACAATCTCCCTTTACACTAAGTTTTATGGTATCAGAAAGTACCATGCAAACTTCCAATAGTGGATAGCAACCAAAAATTCTACCATCTAATGACTATGAACTTAAAGAATTGGCAGGATGCTATCATAACATTAAACATTGGGTACTGCCACATATATAACTGAAGGTCACCAACAGTTCTCTAATTTGGCTAAAGGCTCTCTAAACAAGAAAGAATTCACTCATGTTACTGGAAACCTAGCCAAACAATCATGTGTAGTGAGGTTATAGACATTAGAGGAGAAGTTTCAACTGATGCTTTGATAAATCAGCATAATTTTTAACTGCATTCCAAAATATTTGTCTTTATACCCAAAGTTATAAGTTAAATATCATATTCACAATTCATCAAGAAAAACTTTTCTTTCGCAACAGGCAGAGAACATTAAAGATAATTATAACCTATCAAAATGCAGGGTTGGGAAGGAAAGTCCAAAGTGTCACATCTACAAAAGCATCCCCCAACTAAGGTTCATGGAAAACTGTGGAAAGATGACTGGAAAGACTGTGAAAGTCAAGAGATCAGGGATTTTTCATGGAACAATGTCATTTAATAATGTAAGAAACTATATCCATGAAGTTTCACCAATATAACTGCCCAAAAATGAACATCAAGGACAGCACCAGTGACATGCTAAAGAGATAAAAAAAAAAAAAAAAAAAGCCCAAAATGCCTCATCCCTGTACAAAGAACTATATGCAATCGAAACAAACAAACAAACAAAAATCCTGGGAGCAGGAGAGCTGATCTTCCTTATGGAAGAACACAATAATTGGTTTTCTAGTGACAAGTCATAAAGATTGTATCCTAGAAGCATACAAACAATTATGAACAGTTATGTTAGAAATTATGTATATGTATGTACACAAATATTTATGCAGTAAAAATTAATGAAACAAGACACCAAGAATTTGAAGGAGAGTTGGGAGAGGTGTATGTGATGGGAAGATTTGGAGGAAACAAAGAGAAAAATATGTGCTGTAATTATAATCTCTAAAATAAACTTAAAAATTACATTGTAAAATTTTCAGATATATCCTCAAACCTGTGAAGATTTATCCTCAATAAGGTAACCCAGACCCGATATAACAATATTAAATATTTGTTCTAATATGCAGACATAACTTTTAAACCAGATATGTTTTCTACCAGAAAAACCCGAGGTTCAGTACTTTAAGATAGCCATGGAGGAGAAGATGATATTCCAGAAAGGAAATAAATGTAGTATTTAATAAGAGGAAATTAATAGAAGAACTGAATAGGAGAGAATGGTGTGGTAGTGTAAAAGAAACAGAGAAGAGACAATCAACACTAACTGGCTTTAAAAAGCCATATGGTCTTTGGTTGGTGGCTCAGTGTATGAAAATCCTAGGGGTCCAGGCTAGTTGAGACTGTTGGTCTTCCTGTGCGTTGGCATCCCATTCAGTTCCTTCAATCCTTTCCTTAACTCCTCCATAGGGGTCCTCAACTTCAATCTAATGGTTTGCTGTGAATATCTGCTTCTTTCTCACTTAGATTCTGGCAGAGCTTCTCAGAGTACAATCTGCTAGGTTCCTGTCTGTAAGCACAACATAGCATCAGTAAGTGTCAGGGATTTGTGTTCACCCGTGGAATAAATACCAAGTTGGGCTGGTCACTGAACAGCCATTCCTTCAGGCTCTGCTCCATTTTTGTACCTTCATTTTTTTTAGGTAAGAACAATTTTGGGTTCAAAATTTTGAAGGTGGTTTTGTGTACCCATCCCTCCATGGAGGAACTTGCCTAACTATTGGAGGTGGTCTCTTCAGATTTTTATATCTGAACTGTTGGGTATTTTGGCTAAGATCACTTCCAGCGAGTCCTGGAGCCTTACCTATCCCAGGTCTCTGAGACTTCCAAGAGGTTCCCCTACTGCCCATCCCTAGTAGCTACATATTTCCGTCTCCTGACCCTCTGAGCTATTTTCCTGTCTCCCACACATATCTGATTCTGTCCCTCTTTCCCCCTCCTTCCTTCTCCCACCCAGGTCAAGCAAAGTGCATATATGGGCTGGTCTGGAGCCCTTGGTACATATATGCCTTGTCTGGCCTCATGGGTGAATATGAGCCTAATCTTGTAGAGACTTGATGCCCCAGGCAGAGAGGATGCAGGGCCAGGGGGGAAGGGGATGGTGGATGGGGGTAGAATTCTGCCATGGGGATGGGTGGGACAACATTTGAGATGCAAATAAATAATATAATTAATAAATAGTAATAAAAATAAATAAAAATAAAAACTCTTTGATGATAAACATGCAAACCTACTACTAGAGGTAGTAAGTTTTCCATACATACATACATACATACATACATACATACATGGATAGATTTCTACTTCAGTGGGAAAAATTAAGTGGAATGACTATATAATGTCAGAAAATGATTTCTGTTCATCAATCAGATAAATGAAAATATAATCATATATCTATATATGATATATATATGATATGTATTATATCTATTAATTCTGTAAGATATATATTATATATTTATATGAGTACCATAAGTGATATATATATATATTTATATAATTTATGCATATGATTTTTTCTTTTTTAGTAAAATTTAGCATATATATGTTAGAAAATACTCCAATAGGCAATTAATTTCAGTACACTATTAATGATTTTATTTTTATCATTTTTCACTGGAGACTGTAAGCTTTAAAAACTGTGGATGTACTTTTGCCATTTGTTTTAAGAATCATTCGTGGCTGTGATTGAGCTTGCACATGCTTTATCTATCTCATCTTAAACTGAAATAAGAAAACAGAAAATTTTTAAAAGAAGGTTGAACAGGTATGAACATAAAATGGTAAAAAGTATTTACAGGAACACACATAAAATACATGATTTTAAAGAGCTTATGCCCTTAGGAGTTTGTACTTTTAGGTATGTTCATTATGTCTTTTCCTTTAATCAGGATATAGAGAGCACAGGCATCTTTTTTCCTATTGTTAGCTACTCTCTCTTTAAAAAGGCAACAAAACAAAAACCCCCAAAAACCAAACAAAAACAAAAACAAAAACAAAAACAAAAACAAAAACAAAACAAAACAAAACAAAATGCAACAAAACAGAAATACACCAATAGAAAGAGTGTGTGAGACAGCATTTTTATTCTTTCTGTTGACTAAAAAAATTAAATGTGAAACTCTTGGAATACATTTGTCTGATTCTCAGGGGCATGTGCTATAAGACCTACTATTCCTTGCTGATTCCTATGGCATTTGTATTTGATTCTGGAAGAATAAGTAGAGAAACACCTGGGACATGATTTTGCCACAATCGATTAAACAAAGTTCTTAAAAGAGCAGCAGTTCTCATAGATGGATCTGTACAATCCAAGAAGCTAAAGTCAAACTTACCTAAACTAGGTCAGTATTTCTCATATTTCAGAACAACAGAACTATTAAGGAAATGTTAAAGACTGGATGGCTAAGTCATTGCAGGCTTTAAAACAAAACGACAAACAAGCTTTTATAACATTTTGGCTTAAGTATTGAGTCTTTTACTACTTCATGTCCATTATATCCCTCTACAGATTGATAAAGGTAGATTTATAGATCTCTATTTAAGTCTAATTTTAATTCTATTTTAATAACTGTTATTCTCTTTATAGACTATATATGAGATAACTTGATAATATATAGAACCTTCTCTTTATAAAACCAAAGTGAAATCAAAGTATTTGTTTCACACATATATTTTATACAAATTCCCCTTAATGAGAGCAAAAAGGGTGATGAATTAAGTTTATGTCAGAGAGCCAGTAATTTCTGGAATTTCCATCCATCAATGTGCAGATGGCATGGGAAATCAGCTTGCCTCACACTGTGTTGGACTAAAATCAGGGGTGAAGTTAAATATGTACACACACACACACACACACACACACACACACACACATATACATATATATGTACACATATATATATTATTTTATGCATATATATTTGTGCATCTGTAGGGTTTCATGATGCTCAGTAAAACTGTGCTACAGTACTACACACATACAAGATTAGCCTTACTTATAGAATAAATTATTTTCCAGAAACACAGACAGAAATATGCATTACTACTAATCTGCTTTCTGCTTCTCAAATCTGGTTAAGCAATCAAAATGATAATCAAAATTATCTGTCTGAACCTATGTGTAAAACTTACATGTTACTGCATCAAGGAATTCAATCTCTCTCTCTTCTCCTCTCTCTCTCTCCTCTTCTCTCTCTCTCTCATGTGTGTGTGCGTGTGTGTGTGTTTGTGTGTGTATGTGTGTGCGCACACACACACACAATCACACACACGTCTGCATGTGTAGGCTCCTCTGTAGAGATTAGAGGAAAATGCCCAGGAGGATCTCTCTTGCTGTTGTTTTCTGGAGCAAGAGTGTTGATAACGAACCCAGGTTGGCCCTGAACTCACAATTCCCCTTTGTTATCACTGCAATACTAATCAAAAGGCAGTTCCCATATCATCTAACTCTATTTTCTATCTTGAATAGAATAACATGTGAAATACTGATATTTCTTAAAGAAAAGCATTTAAAAACTATTCCAGGTAAACTTTAAAATGAGACAATCACTTTAAATATATTATACTAGAAATATTATCTTGCCCCTTTGGACTCATAATAATTCATGTTTAATAAAATCATTTCCATAAACATTTTATAAGACAGTCAAAAAGAAAATTGTACTAGACTCGGTGTTGTTTTAAAAGACAGGGTGTATAATATATACTTACAAGAGTGATATCATTTAATGGAGTATAATATGGAAATATTTAGAAATATCATGTTGAGCATTGAGTTTTGTATTATGGAATGTGAGTTCATAAATACAATTAAAACACTTACTTTCGTATTTATTCCTAATTCAAAAATTTGACAATACAAGCAATGTTTACCACTTTAAAAAAGAGAGGTTTTATTTATTGACTCTTGGCAATATATTATGAAAATATCCAATATGTTCAGATCATACTGTTTCCCATTCTCCAGTCTACTTTTGGAAGGAAATGTCATTTACAAGGTAGAACACTTCCAAAGTGTGTCTATGTTTCAAATTACTATACAACTGCAATCATCATATCACCATACATTATCATTATTGTCATAGATCTGAGTTTATCATCTCCTAAATATATGTAGATTGGTGCTATATGTCTTCAGAAAGGTCACAAAATATCATTCCAACTTTCCCCCTCTTTCTCTGATATAACCAATGCAGACCAGATTCCAATACAACCCTGCCTCTATTCTATATTATAACTAGCAAACCTAGTTTTCATTCATTCCACATTCTCTGCCCTCTTTCACCTCTGTTCTTTCACTTAAATTGTCCTTGACATTTGGAGCAAAATAATCCCTGCATCTTTTTCCATTCTACGATTTTGTCTTCTACAAGCTCTCAGCTGATATTTTACTATTCAGAGAGCAGTCCCTCATTAACCCAAGCCCACAAGCCTTCCACTTAGTTATCAGAGAGAAATAATCAATTCTAATTTACATGCAAAGGAATGTCTGGCAAGAAAAGATTTGGGCAATCTCCATTTTGCCTTCATAGTTTTGAATCAATAGAAAATTATGTTATACACTCTAATTTTTAATTCTGCTAACCAGAGGGAAACTGCCTGATATGAATGTATGTAATTTCAGGTATGTAACATACACACACACACACACACACACACACACACACACACACACAACACACATATATATAATATATATAAATATATATATTATAGGTGGACATACAGAAAAAAGCCAAAAAATTAAAAAAAGATATGTCTGAGGTTTTGATTTTCATAATTTTCCTAGATCCAAGCATGTAATCCAGAGTCATGGGCTTCTCAAGTCGTAAAATTTCATCCAATAAAAGAAAAATAATAACTTTTTAATTCTGTGTCTGTGTTTCAAAAATATGTTATTCACCAAAATAGGCAAATATGGTATGTGAGCCTAGCCTGCTGATGCCAGTCCTTATTCTTCCAACTTATCTCTTCATAGAGCCACATTATATTTTTAACAGAAAATACATTGTCATTCAGTCAAATATCATTCAATGGAAAAAATTCATTTTCAATTTTTTTTCTTACTGTATTTTTTTTTTTCACTTATTCTTCTTTTTGTTAATATCTGTCATTATGTTTAATATGGCAGGATTATCGATGCATGATTGTCAGACTAGCCGATTTAATTTTACGCATCAACTTTAATATGGGTTTCTGATCACTGTCTTGAAATGGTACCCATTCACTAGATATTTATATTACCAATTCATTAAATCTTATCTTCACACTTTATTAAATCCCTGATTCCACCTTCTTTTTCTTCACATGAACACCACGAAGTTTTCAGAGAACACCACAGAGCTGGGACAGAATCCCATTAACATTAGCATCTGAGGGATGTAAGATGTCTGCATCCAAATGTTTTTTTACACAAATGTACTGTTTTACCTTCTCTCATCTCTTACTCCAATCTCCCCTTACATATTCACTTGTCCCCAAAAGTATCTTTTCACTCCTAATTACTTTTCTTTTTATTCCGGATTCAAAACTAAATACTTTTTCTATTCTCACTGACAAATTTTGTTATTTGATGTTTCAAACCACACGCACACACACACACACACACAAACACACTTTTTTCTTACTTTCCCCCTATCATCAAAATTTCTATCCCCTTAACCTCTCCCATTCTTGTCTGGCTTGTCACTGCCACTTTTTTGGTAAGACTCCTGACTATTGCCTTTGTTTTTTTGTGGACCTTACATTTTCCCGGGATATTATACGGAACTATATAGCACTATCCTTTTTGGGGGTCTAATTGGGGTCATAAGTACTCAAAAGTGAGTACATGGGGAGAAAGGAATGTTCCCCCCTTTTCCCAAAACTTTTTTTTGCCCGCATATGGTTCAACAGTGAAGTGGGGAAACCCCCTTTAGAACCTTCTACATCAAGCCCGATGGTTTTTTTCCTTATTCTTGTGCAGAAAATTTAATTAGACATTCCGGTACCTAGTCATGTTATTAAAACCCCCCCCTCATATTTACTGGGGATTGCTATTTCATCCTCACAACTTTCGTTTGATTCAAGGACAACATATTTTCTCCTTTTCATCTATTTTTAAAGGGAAAACCGCTCATAATTTTTTTTCTGCATTTAAAAGTCTTAGTGGGTATTTGTTTTCTATAAATTTAAAGTTGTGATGGTCTAGGACAAGATTCGACCTACTTTTTTGTCTGAAATAACTAAACACTAATTGCCCCCAGATTCAGAACCTTAACCCCAATTTCCTGATTTATTTCCCCGTTTAATTTTTGCCAAGTCCCTTTCTATTTGTTCAAAAAAGAAATTTTTAAAAACTCCCCCTTTTTGTTTTTTCTTCTTCTATAACTCCCTCCAAAATTTTGAAATTCCTTTCTTAATTTTTGTCTAGATTTGAAAAAACTCATTTTGGTTCGTCAAGTCCCTTTTTCAACCTTACATTTTTATATTACTGCAGTAAAATTTTTTTAAAAGGTCTTACTCCTTAACCTCAAGATTTTATATTTAATTTAATAAAATCAAAGTTTAATGCCCGTCGACGCCCATAATGTTCTGGTTCATGGTTACCAAACGACCTATTCCTTCTGATTTACTTCTGCTCACCTTCTCCATCTACCCTTGGCCTTTTTACTCTTGAGTAGCCAAGAAATTTCTCAGTGATTTTGAGTAGCATTCCATCACCCCAAAAATTTCCCAACAATACCTTTAAAACTTAATTTCCTACCTCCAAACTTATCTCTTCCCGATCTATCATAAACAATCTAAAAGAGGCTTAAACCAAGTATTCATAGGTCATTTTTTACAACCTTTATTTCCTTTCTCTATTTTTTTTTTTTTTATTTTAAATTTTGTGTGTGTCCCCTGGGGTTGTATGTTTAGGGATATGGTATGCCTGTTTTATGTTAACTTTGAAAGCAGAAATACAGACAGATGTCTTTACACCTTCTTTAAAACACAACACACCACACACACACACATATTGTGTGTAATTTTTACATCCAGTTTAAATTATACTTCAAAATGACATTGGGTTCTTTTTTTTGATGAGCAATTGCTTCACCCCCTAATCCATCCTTCGACCCCTCTTTTCATTTTCTTTGGTCTTCCAGAAATGCAGTAAGAATTTTTTTTTTAAAAACAGTTCTCTTTTTAAATGTATTTTAAAAGAATTCCTCTCTCTTTCTACAGATGAAGGGTTAAAAAATTGTGTTTAATTAATAACCCCAAAATATTTTCCATCTAGAAAGACCTTAATTGAGATAGAAATTCAAACCCAAAGATGGCTTTCAACAGTGATCACATGATGAAGTCTAGTGTGGGGGGCTTATAAAAGATGGGTTGAAGTTCCTATTATAGTAAGGCATTACAATTTGAAGTTCCCGTGGGAAATTCCCGTACTGTTTTCCCCCCAATTCCCCAAAAAAAACTCATTGATTCAGTAATTCCCCCAACTTCTCTTCTCTGGAACTCCACAATTCATATAAACCCTCTAATTGAAAAGAAGTTTTTCTTTTAAATCCAACCAAATGAATGCAGAAACAGGGGAAAAATTTGAAAAAAAAAAGAACTATGAATTTAAATGGCTTTTCTTTTTTTTTTTCTCCCCTTCTTTTTTTTTTTTAAATTTGGAAATTTTATTTAATTTTTAATGTTTTCCCCTTACCCTTTCCCCCCCCCCTCCCAGGAACTCCCTATCCCTTCCCCCGTCCTCTTGCCTCTATATGGTGTACCCCCACCCACCCTCCCCCGTACCTCATCCCCACCCTGAATACCACCCCCACCGTCCACCTTCATGGGCCAAGGGCCTATTCTCCCACTTATAAATAGCTCCCTTGCATAAAGCTGGAGCCATGGGGCCCTCCCCAAGTTCCAGGGGGTGGTTTTGACCCGGGGGCTCTGATTGGTTGTATGTTCTTTCCTCATGGTGTCATAATCCTCTCAACTCCTTAGTCTTCCTCTAACTTCTCTGTTGGGAACCCCCTATCAGTTTAAGGTACTGTGAGCATCTGCCCTGAAATGTCAGACTCTTGCAGACCTCAAGGAGAATATATCAGGCTCCTGGCCATGTACTTCCTGACATCCATATCAACTCTACCTTTGGGGACTGCACATGGGATGGATACCCAGGTGGAATGGTCTAAAAAAAGGCCCTCCTTCAGTTTTTTGTCCCTTTCTTTGTCTCCAATTTGTCCTTTAGTATTTGTTAATTCTTCTAAGAAGGACTGAACCCCCCCCCCATTGGTCTCATTTTTATGAGCTTTATGTGGGCTGTGAGTTGAATCTTGGGTATTTTAAGCTTCTGGCTAAAATCCCAAAAATCAGTGAGTGAATACCCTGTATGTTCTTTTGTGATTGGGTTACTTCACTCGGTGATATTTCTAGTTCCATCCATTTACATAAGAATTTCTCAATTCTTGTTTTTAATAGCTAGTAATTTTTAATAAATGTTATAAATGTTTCAAAGATGGATTTTTTTCATATTGTGATGGACATTGTTTTCAATTCAAATACATTCCAAAATGGAAAAAAATACAATCAACAAAAAAAACCCCTTGTTTTAAGGAAGAAACACAGGTATTTAAATGGGATCTTTAAACGAGGGAAAAAAGAAGGGTTTAAATTTAAAAACACATTTGGTTTCAACTATTTTATTTTTGGGTTAGCATAAAAATCTAACTTTAAATTTAAAAGTAACATAAAAATAAAAAAGAAGTGAAAATATTTTCTGCACATTCTTCATTTTTTTCTTTATCATGAAATATACAAATAAAAAGTTTACCCACTCTGTATCAGGAGGGTTTTTATGACTAAATTAAATCTATTGATTTAAAAATTTAAATTTGATCTTTAAGTGTTTATAAAACAAGACAGAAATTTTTTGAAAAAATAGGAATCAAAATTTAAAACGAAAAAAACTGTTATTCTCTCAAAATGTGGTGCATTAAAATGAAATTATCAAGAAGTATTTTATTTCTATTTTGTAAAATAATATTGCATAATTACAGTTGTCAAAAGGAGAATATCAACTTTATATATTTTTCTATTAACTTCCAGTTGTATAAGAAACTGAAAAAAGTTCAAAAAATGTCCAAAACTAGAAATTAAAACAGTAGTTTGTATTGTTTGTGTATTAAATTGGATGTGCAGTAAATTAAACCAAAACTTTTAAATAATTTATCGATGTCTTTTCCAATCTTCTTCTTTTTCTATA
>JAJTUV010004589.1:0-18173 GCA_021653895.1 Mastomys natalensis
GGACTACATTGGGAAGTCAGTTGAAACAAAGAACTAGTAAAATAGGAGAGACGATTCAGCCAGGACGTTTATGTAGCTGTCATTTGGAAACCTGTTTAGAACTCCTCATAAATAGGAGAAATTCACTTAGGCTCAGACCTTGGTAACATGTAACTTAGACTCTTCAGTACACATCTGGCAGATATGTCATTGTATATCCAACGAATGGAATGTACAGGATGTTTTGTGCCTCTAACTTAGATATCCATGATACTAAGAACGTTGCAATCAGCAGTTTAAATTCCTGTATTCAGAATAACAATAAGAACACTTAAAGGAAATTAAGGCTGAAAAAAAGAGAAAGGAACCAGATCAAGGAGAAATAAGCACTCTCTTGAAAACAAAACAAAACAAAACAAAACAAAATTTGGACCCAGGCTCTGTAATCCCTAGGCTTATGTCTTTAACTGCTATACAAGTCTACCTTTTCTATCCATTATAACAGAAATGTAGAAGGAAGGACAAGAGCAGCCTACCCGCAGCTCATCAGGGTTCTTTTCAGTGCTACTATTCAGACTGTGAGATCTGGCCTCCATCAGCTCTTCTGTAAATCTACCACAATTACAATCTATATAATTTGCAAGATGGAAAGGATCATGTCGTTTATTTACTTAGAAGAGTGTGTTCATCACAACGAGGCTAGATAAATATTTTTGAAAGAATTCGTAAACATAAGGAAAATCTTGAAGTCACTTTTGACTTAGAATGATACAGAGTTTACCCTAAAACAAAATTCTTCTGCGGAAGTCTTGGAGATAAAGGAGCAAAGTGAACACAGTCTTTAAAGACCTTGATGTCACACAATATAGTTTTAAAAAATCCAGAAGAAAATATATCACAAAAAATCTTAATGTCTTAAATAACTAATGAACAACAGAGAATTATTTTGTGCATTTAGTCTGGAGCAGGATTCTCAGTAATAATGAGGCTTAGAAAATAAAAATAATGTCCTTGAGAAGATCCATCTTTCCCCATATTCCTAAGATTTCTCAGGCTTCTGATCACTTGGTGTCATAACTATACATTTGACTGTTCATGACTATGGTGGGGGTAACATGCCAACGTGACTAAACTGGAGCCTCCAGCATATTATGAAGCCCTCTTACAGGCTGACAGTATAACACTCAATTGAGAGTCCTCCCCATAGCATCTGATAATAGGTTTTCACTTGACTTAGCATCTAGCATTTAACTGCTTTGCTCTTTTCTTCTTCCTTTCCTGATGGAGTAGTATATCCCCACTCTGGCAATGAGGCCAACATTAGAGGCAGCAACAAAGAGTTGGTCATTCTTTACTGCTCTGCTGTTCTTGTCCTTGAGGAGCAATGCCTTTCTCTTGGCTTACTTCTATTCAAACTGGAATGCTTCTTATATATCACATAATGTTTTCAATTTCACAAATGGTCACATGGGATATTTTGAATTTTAATTATTAGCCTAGGAATGCAAAAATCCTAGAGAAAATTGTCAGGAAATAGATGTGTCATTATTCACTCTAGTGAATTAAACACCTGGCTATTAACAACCCATCACATGCTAAAAAGAAAAGAATAATGTGCCTGTTTACTCTCTTGGAAAAATTGGATAAGGATGAAATCCAAACCTCTGTGGAGTTGCCTCAGGGACCTAAATACATTAAGAAACACTTCTAGCTGCTGGACAAAGCCCTCACTATGAGAACCTTAGCATTTAATCTTGCTTGAGGCTTAAACAGGCAAATATTTCCCTTTTTCATGCACCTAGTATATAACAATCTTTCTTGTCTTCTGTCACCAGTAGTGCCTGACATTTGTGGTGACAAAAGATTAATCATAGGTTTAGTGACGTATTAGAGTACTGACAACGTAATTGAATAATCTATTGGAAACTATTCAATAGATATACTACTAGATGTTCAGTTACATTGCCAAATGTGTTGGACAAAAAGTAGACTTCTACTTCCTGGCCCCAGTGAGCTTTTAGGTAGTTAGGGAGACATGATGCTACTACTGACAGTTAATTCTCAGATAAAACAGATAATAAAGTAGTACAGGAGTGCAGAAGAGGAAGGGATAAGTATCTAGAGTCTTCTGGGAAGAATTAATAAAGAGACTTGAGACTGACCTTGAGAGATAAATGGGACTTAATTAGGGGCAAGGGTTTGGGCCAGCATGGAGTCCTAAACAAGGACGCTAATATAAGAAAAAGCTAAGCCAAGAGAATTTTCTTGAAACACAGTGAAACGTGGCTAGAAAACGTTTAGGAATGTGAATATAAGAAGCATAACCAGAGAGGTGAAGTAGCTATAATGACAGAGGTTTTTCAGTGCCAGGGCAAGGAATGAAGGGTTACAATATGATGACATTTCAATGGAAAGAAGATTGGAAAGAGAAGAGTTGTTCAGTTGTATAGTTTAGAAATAAAGAATAGAGAAGAAGAATAGATGGCTTACTGGGTAAAACTTGCTAATGAGCATGAGAACCTGAATTTGCATCCCTAGCACCCCCATAAAAAGCCTGCCATGGCAGTGTATTCCTTTAAATCTAGGACTGAGGCCATGTAGGTACAGAGGCAGGTGGGTTCCAGGAGTTAATTGGCCAACCAGCGTAGCTAAGATTGCAATGTCTAGGCTGAGTGAGAGACCCTGTCTCACAAAGTAAGGTAGAGAGCAATACATGTTGATACCTCATGGCCTCATCTACACTTGTACACATGTATGTCAAATGTGTCCAGACATGTACACACATACTCTCACCCACATACAGAACACAGAATGGATTAGACAGGGGAACAATAGAGGCTAGAACTATAGGGAGTTATATACACTTGAGGCAAAACAAAGGTAAATCCCTGTCTTAGTTAGGGTTTTTCTGCTGTGAACAGACACCATGACCAAGGCAACTCTTATAAGGACAACATTTAATTGAGGCTGGCTTACAGGTTCAGAGGTTCAGTCCATTATCCTCAAGGCAGGAACATGGCAGCATCCAGGCAGGCATGGTACAGGAGGAGCTGAGAGTTCTACATCTTCATCTGAAGGCTGCTAGTGTAAGACTGACTTCCAGACAGCTAGGAGTAGGGTCTTAAAGCCCACACCCACAGTGACACACCTACTCCAACAAGGCCACACCTACTCCAACAGGGCCACACCTCCTAATAATGCTACTCCCTGGGCCAAGCATATACAAATAGTCACAATCCAGTAGGATGAAAGAAAAGGCAGACAAGGAGTAAATACTAATATTTAGATAGTGGACTAAGAAAAAGAAGCTATATATAAGAAAAAGATACAGTGGGAATGAGGGCGGAAGTCAATGGTAGAACACATAAACTACCAAGTGAAAGGTCTTTGGTTTCATCTGCACCATTGAAGGAGTGTGGTAGGAAGGAGGTTTTGACAGGGAAGTAAGGTACTAGCAAGGTTCCAGTTCATGGAGTGCACCTTATGTCAAATCAGACATTGTTGGTTACTCTGACAAGCTTTGTGCCACCATTGCCCCAGCATATTTTGGAGGCAGGACAGCATTGTAGAGCAATGGTTTTATGGCTGGGTTGTGGTTTATGTTTCCCCTTTGATAGCGTGTGGAATACCTTCCTGTACCAAAAACACTAGAATATTAGGGTAAAGGTCCTGTGGAGGTACCAGCCCAATCTCTCCCTGTTCAATGAATTGTGTGAGTGTGGTCTTCAGCAATGGGACCTTGCCGTTGGTTTGCAGACAGTAACCTATTGTCTTGGCAATAGCCTGGGTTGTTTGAGATTTCCATGGGATCCCTTTGACCATTTGTAATTTGGCCATTGTTATAATTCAGTCCAGGTGCTGGAAGCTTCCTTATGTGACAAGATATGGCCAGTTAGGACTACATCTCCCCCTTTATTTGGACACTTTATTAGGATTGACTTCTTATTATATTTTAGGAAGTTTACATTGCACTAGGTTTCCATATCAACCTTCAAATGCCCCTCAGTTCAAGCTTTCTCTCCCTGTCCACCTGATCCTCCCATTTCCAGTACATCTAAACCCTCCCCCAAGTTCATCCATAAAATGTATTCTATATTCCCCTCCAAGGGAAATTCATGTGTTCCCCTCAGTCCCTTCCTCTGTGCCTAACCTCTGGGTCTACACATTGTAGCATGATTATCCTTTACTTAACAGCTAATGTTCACTCGTGAGTGAGTACATACCATGTTTGTCTTTCTAGGTATGAGTTATTTCACTCAGGATGCCTTTTGGTTTTGTTTGCTTGGGTTTTTTGTTTGTTTTTTGTTTTTGTTGTTGTTTGTTTGTTTTTCTAGTTCCATCCATTCATCTGCATATATCATGGCATTTTTTAACAGCTGAACAATGCTCCATTGTGTAAATGTACCACATTTTCTTTCTCCATTCTTCTGTTGAGGGACATCTAGGTTGTTTCAATTTCTGAATATTATGAATAGAACAGCAGTGAACATGGCTGAGCAAGTGTCCTTGTGTTAGGATGGATCATCCTTTGGATAGATGCCCAAGAGTGGTATATCTGGGTCTTGAGGTAGATTGACTCCTATCTTCCTGAGGAACTACCATATTGATTTCTAGAGTGGTTGTACAGGTTTGCTCTCCCACCAGCAATGGAGTGTTTCTTTTTCTCCACATCCTTGCCAGCATGGACTTGAGTCTTTGATCTTAGCCATTCTGAGTGGTTTAAGATGGAATCTCAGGATCATTTTGATTTGCATTTCCCTGATGGCTGAGGATGTTGAACTTTATTAGGTGTTTCTCAGCCATTTGAGTTTCCTCTATTGAAGATTCTGTTTAGATATATGCCTCATTTAAAGCTTGGATTCTTTGTTTGGCTTTTTAGTTTTTTGATATCTACATCCTTGGGTTCTTTATATATCTTGGATATTAATCCTATATTGGATGTGGCGTTAGAATATATATATATATATATATATATATATATATATATATATATATATATATATATTTTTTTTTTTTTTTCCATTCTGTAGGCTGAAACTTTGTCCAAATTACATCAACCTTTGCCAGGTAAAAGCTTTTCAGATTCATGGGGTCCCATTTATTAATTGTTGATCCTAGTGCCTGAACTGCTAGTGTTCTGTTCAGGAAGTCCTCTCATGTGCCGATGAGTTCAAGGCTATTCCCCACTTTCTCTTCTATCAGGTTCAGTGTATCTGGTTTTATATTGAGGTCTTTGGAGTTGAATTTTGTACAGGATGATAAAATGAGTCACTTATGTATACTATCATATCTCTGCAATGACTCCTTCCTTTCCAATTTGTGTTCCCTTCATCTGTGTCTTATTCCTGATTTTAGAGAAATTGCTTTGAGTTTCTCTCCATTTAAGTTGATGTTGTCTCTGGGCTTGCTGTGAACTTCCTTTAATGTGTTTAGGTATGTCCCTTATATCCGGATTCTCTCCAGGACTTTTATAATGAATGGTGTTGTGTAGGCATAAAGTTTTTGCAACCTACTTTTAATAAGGGTTCAACCTCTCCTCTAGCCCACCACCCAGTAGAGGTAGTGGAAGAGAAAAGTTATTAGGATATGGGGGAAGTGGGTTTATTTAGCAATACTTTTGGGGGGTCAAGCTCAATCTTCTTGGGCAGCAATTAGGTTCTGTAGCAAACACCAAATAAGACTCAGCAGCTGCAGTCCAGTCCTCTAGCAAACAGACACCAGTTGGGAACCAGCAGCTGTCTTTCAATCCTGAAGGAACTGCCAGGCTCACTAGCCTGCCTGAGGCGAGGCCATGAAGCAGCAAGCTGCCTGCAGGAACCTCAAGAGCGATTCTTGTACAAGTTACAAGTTGAGCTCAATAACTGTATGTAAGGTGAACCAATTCATGCGTGTCTTTAGCAAAGAATATCGAGGCTGAGCAAACCAAACCAAGGCTCAGTGCTCGTCTCCCACTGTCTGTGGGGTCATATTTATACTCCTTCATCGCAGGTCCTTTCATGTATTTGCTATATCAAAACATTCTTTCACCTGTGTGCCCTAGCAAAACATCATTTGACATAACTAACTTTCCAAAGAAACTAGAAATTTCCAATTCAGGGTTGGATTTTGTCAAAGATATTTTCTGCATCTAATGTGATGATCATGTCATTTTTGTCTTTCAGGTATTTTATATGATCGATTACATTTATTGCTTTTTGGTTCATAGATTAGGTTTACTAGTATTTTATTGGGTGTTTTGTATCTATGTTTCTAAGGGATATTAGTCTTTTCATTCTCTTTGTTGAGTGGTTTGGGTATTAGAATAACTGTGGCCTCATAAAATGAATTGGCTTTTGCTGTTGTTGTTGTCATTGGGAGGCTTTTAATAACTGCTTCTATTTCACTAGTGGTTATAGGTCTGTTGAAATTGCTTATTTGGTGTTGATTTCATTTTGGTAGGTAGTACATAGCAAGAAAATTATTCATTGCTTTTAGATATTTCAAATTTGGTGATGCACAGGTTTTTAATGTATGCCTTTAATATTCTCTGGGTTTCCTTGACATCTGAGTTTATGTTCTCCTTTTCATTTCTGGTTTTATTAACTTGGACACTCCTTCTCAGCCTCTTAGTTTGTACAGGGATTGCCTAGCTCGTTGATTTTTCTCAGATAGCCAAGTCCTTGTTTCATTGTTTTCTTTGTTTCTATTTTATTCATTTCAGCCCTGAGTTTGATTAGTTCTTGCCATCTATTGCTGTTGGGAATGATTTCTTCTTTTTGTTTTAAAGCTTTAAAACAGACTATAAAGTTGCTAGTCTGAGATCTCTCCATTTTGTAAATGAAGGCACTTAGTGCTATGAATTTGCCTCTTAGAACTGTGTTCGTTGGATCACATAAGATTGGTATGTGGTGTATTCACTTTCATTAAGTTCTAGAAAGTCTTTCATTTCTTCCTTTAGTTCTGTCTTAACCAGTTTTTCAATCAGTAGGGAGCTGTTCACTTTCCATGAGTTCATAAGCTTTTTGTTGACGATATCCAGCTTTAATCTGTGATGGTCTGATAGGATGCATGGAGTTGTTTCAATTCTCTTGTATTTGATGAGGCTTCCTTTGTGTCTTAGTATTTGTTCAAGTTTGGAGAAAGTTTCATGAGGTGCAGAGAAAAATGTGTATTCTTTTGTGTTGGATGAATTTTTTTAAAGATTTATTTATTTATATATGTGAGTACACTGTCACTGTCTTCAGACACACTAGAGAGGGGCGTCAGATCCCATTACAGATGGTTGTGAGCCACCTGTGATTGGTGGGAATTGAACTCAGGACATCTGAAAGAGAAGTCAGTGCTCTTAACCACTGAGCCATGTCTCCAGCCTGGTGAAATATTTTTTAAACATTTGTTGAGTCCGTTTGTTTATAATGTTGATAGCTCCAGGTCTTTGTTTAATTTTTTGTTTGGATGATCTCTCTATTGATAAGAATAGTGTATTGAAGTGTCCTACTATCAGTGTGTGAGAGTTAATATGTGATTTATGTGATAGTAGTTTACATACTTGGGTGTCCTTGTGTTTTGGGCATAGATGTTAAGAATCACAATGTCCCCTTGATGGATTTTTTCCTTTGATGAGAACGCAGGCAGTGTCCTTCCTATCTCTTCTGATTAGTTTTTGTTTGAAGTCTATTTTGTCACATATTAAAATGGCTTCACCAGCTTGCTTCTTATATTTGCCTAGAATTCCCAGTGGCCACACCTATCATGTCCACAGAAAATTTCCTACCAAGCAACACACAGCCATCACATTCCCCTGAAAAATAGGGAGTAAACAGAAACCAAGGGGGAAACCCCACCCAACAAAGACAAAACCAGATATCAGCATCTAGAACTATAATCATAGCAAACCAAGATGCTGAGACACCAGCATAAAAATAGTAACAGCCAGAGCACTATGTCTCCACTAGAGCCCAGAAACCCCACTATAGCACACCCTGAATATTACAACATAGTTGAAACATACTAAAATATTTTTAAAAAGTCCATACAACGATAATTGAGGACTATAAGGAAGAAATGTGCATGCCTGTGGTACATTGTAGCAAATTCAGACTGCCTGTACATACACTTTTACCAACTAAGCTTTTTAACATGTGTGTACGCACGTGCATGTGCACAACACACACACACCCAACAAAACAAAAAAGCCCAGTGGACAGAAATGAATAAAACTGTTAAATGGACATAGAATCAGTAAAGAAAATACAAACTGACAGAATTCTGGAAATGAAAAATTTAGGAATTGGAACAGGAACTAAGAGGTAAGCTTCACCAATAGTATACAAGAGATGGAAGAGAGAATCTCAGTCATTGAAGATATGATAGAAAAAATGAATACATTGTTCAAAGAAAATGTTAAGTCTAAAATACTCTTGAATATAAAAGATCCAGGAAATTTGGGACCCTATGAACAGACTAAATTTAGGAATAAGAAGAAGGAGAAGAAACATAGGTGGAGGCACAGTTCTAAAGGATAGAACAAAATATTTTTAACCTGAAGAAGGGCATACCTATAAAGGTACAAGAAGCACATAATAATCAAAACAGTAAATGCACAGAACGGGGAAAGAATATTAAAAGCTTCAAGGGGAAAAGACCTGGTAACAAATAAAGGGAGACCTATTAGAATTACACTTGACTTCTCAGTGGAAACTCTAAAAGCCACAAGGGCCAGGACAGATGTATGGCAGAGACTCTAAGATATCAAAGATGTCAGCCTAGACTGCTATATACAGCAAACCTTTCAGTCACCATAGATGAAGAAAGAAAGGCATCCCATGACAAAACCAAATTTAAACAATCTATCTACAATTCTAGACCTATAAAGGGTGATAGATGGTAAATCTCAACCTAAAACCATTAGCTATTTCCAAGAAAACACAGGAAATAAATAATTCCAGAGTAGACAATTAAAGTCAAAAGGAGAGAAACAGACCACCACCACACCACCACCACCACCACCACCAACACCACCACCACCAACACCACCACCACTACCACCACCACCACCACCACCAACAACAACAACAAGGTAACAGGAATCAACAATCATTTGTCATTGATATCTCTCAACATCAACGGTCTCAATTTTCAATTTTAAAAAATTTCAGACAGAATGGATGTGAAACAGGATCCATCCTTCTGCTGTATCCAAGGAACACCCCTCAATATCAAGAATAGGCATTACCTCAGCGCGGGCGAGGGCATGGCTGGAAAAAGATATTCCAAGCAAACAGACCTAAGAAGCAAGCTGGTATAGCCATTTTAATATCTAACAAAATAGACTTCAAACCAAGAATATTTGTTTTTAAGCTTTGACATACAGAAGGAAGAACTATTGTAAAAATATTGCATAGATAATTTATTTTCTTTGTTTTATTTTACAGAACAGGGATTGGATCTAGTATCTCTCTCTCTCTCTCTCTCTCTCTCTCTCTCTCTCTCTCTCTCTCTCTCTCTCTGTCTTAGTTTCCTGTAGTTCTTTGTGTAGGGTTGAGGTCTCCTGGGCTTTCTTACTCTTTCTTACTCGGTCTGTACTACCATGTCTACTGTTCAGCTCAGGGCTAGGTAATCCTGGTGTGAATTCTTGGGTGTAGCTTCTTCCACTCCTAAGAAACACAACCTCACAACACAATCCTTGTTCCTTTGGCTCTTACAGTCTTTCACCTACCTCTTCTGCAATGATAATGTGTACATATATATGTAACAATAATTAATGAAAAAGAGAAGCTATCTATTTGGAAAAGAGAAGGATGGGTATATGGGAGTGCTTGGAAGGAGGAAAGGGAAGAGGCAATTGGTATAAATATTTTATGATCCAAAAAAGGAAAAGAAATAGGTAGTTTAAGTTTTTTTTTTTTTTTAAAGCAGGAGCATACCAAGTTGCCCAGGCTAGCCTTGAACTCATTCTGTAGTCTTTGAACTTGTGTCTTCCTATCCCCAAAGAAACTGATGTTAGATCCCCATGTTACCAGTCTCGATAAGTCTAACATTATGTGTTAGTTCTGCTTTCAATTTTTTGATGGATCTCTCTACTGTTTTTTATAATGGTTATATTAATTTGCATTTTAATAAACACATTTTCAAACTCCCTTTGTTCAATATCCTTCCCAACACTTTGTACCTCTCATTGTTTTCATAGTTTTTTATTTTTTATTTTATTTATTCACTTTAAATCTCTCTCACTGCCCTCCTCCTGCCTTCTACTCCTCTTCTTAAAAAAGATTTATTTTATGTATGTGAGTACACTGTAGCTATCTTCAGACACACACCAGAAGAGAGCATCAGATCCCATTACAGATGGTTGTGAGCCACCATGTGGTTGTTAGGAATTGAACTCAGGACCTCTGGAAGAGCAGCCAGTGCTCTTAACAGCTGAGCCAGCTCTCCAGCTACTCCTCTTTTGTGTGTTTGCTTTTTTTTTCTATCTAGCCTGTTTGGCTGTATCTTTTTATTAGAGAATTGAGTCCATTGGTGTTGAGAGATATTAATGACCAGTGATTGTTAGTTCCTGTTATTTTGATGGTGGTGGTGGTGGTGTGGTGGTGGTGGTGGTGGTGGTGTGTGTGTGTGTGTGTGTGCTTCCCTTATTTTTGCTGGTATGGAATTACTTATTTCCTATGTTTTCTTGGATGCAGTTACTCTCCCTGGGTTGGAGTTTTCCTTCTAGTATTTTCTGTTGGACTGAATTTGTGAATAGATATTGTTTGAACTTGGATTTGTCTTGAAATTTCTTGTTTTCTCCATCTATGGCAATTGAGAATTTTGTTGGGTATAGTAGTCTAGGTTGGCATCTGTGGGTTTTTTAGAAGTTGCAAGATATCCAGGCCCTTCTAGCTTTTAGAGTCACTTTTGAGAAGTCAAGTGTAATTCTGATAAGTCTGCCTTTGTATGTTACCTGGCCTTTTCCCCTGATGCTTTTAAATATCCTTTCTTTGTTCTGTAGATTTAGTGATTTGATTATTATGTGGTGGGAGGATTTTCTTTTCTGGTCCAGTCTAATTGGTGTTCTCTAAGCTTCTTGTATGTTTATAGGCATCTCTTTCTTTAGATTGGCAAAGTTTTCTTCTTTGATTTTGTTGAAAATGTTTTCTTCATCTTGAAGCTGGGGCTCTTCAACTTCTTCTATTCCTACTATTCTTAGGTTTGGTCTTTTCATGATATCCCAGATTTCCTGGATATTTTATGTCAGGAAGTTTTTTTTTTTTCCTGTGAGCAAGCACAGGCTGGATTCGAACTCGGGAGAGACAGCCACCTCAGACTCCAGAGCTCAGCAACTGCAGCGGTGCGCCACCGCTGGTCGCTCGTCAGGAAGTTTTTAGATTTAACATTTTCTTTGACTGATGTATCAGTTTCTTCTATTGTATCTTCTATGCCTGAGATTCTCTCTTCCATCTCCTGTATTCTGT
This sequence comes from Mastomys natalensis, assembly GCA_021653895.1. Classification (NCBI taxonomy): domain Eukaryota; kingdom Metazoa; phylum Chordata; class Mammalia; order Rodentia; family Muridae; genus Mastomys; species Mastomys natalensis. The sequence goes on from JAJTUV010004589.1 coordinate 11,415, forward strand.
TAGTGATGCTTGGGTCTGTTGTTCCTGTTCTCTTCCCTAGGTTTTCCATCTCCAGGATGCCCTCAGTTTGTGTTTTCTTTATTGCTTCTATTTTCACTTTCAGGTCTTGCAGTTTTATTTATTCCCTTCACCTGTTTAATTGTATTTTTCTGTATATCTTTAAGGCATTTATTTGTTTCCTCTTTAAAGACCTCTACCTCTTTGATTGTATTTTCCTGTGTTTCTTTAAGGTATTTATTCCTTTCCTCTTTAAAGGCCTCTATCATTTCTAGAAGATTGGATTTAAGGTCATTTTCTTGTGCTTTGGTTGTCTTAGGATACGGCTTGTAGCAGGCTAGCTGTGCTCCAAAGCCATATTACCCTGGCTTTTGTTGATTGTGTTCTTTGGAGGCCCTTTAGCCATCTGATTGGCTTTGGTTTCTGGATGTTCCTGTTGTAGTAGATATTGGGAGGAGGATTAACCTCGATGGTCCTGGTGTGGCAGGCCTCTGATGGGTATCCTTGGGCTGTATAGTTCAGGCTCAGAGAGGAGGGAAAATGGATGTCCAGCAGGGATAGCAGACTGCTCAGGGCAGTTTGTGATGCCCTGCAGGACTCAGAGAGAAGGGAAGTTGGGGAGGGGCAGGGAGGGAAGGTAACCTGTATGGTTCAGGCTCTGCAGGTATGATGAGGTGGGTGGAGAGGTGGTGGGAGAATGGATGTCCAGCAGGGATAGCAGGCTGCTCAGGGCATCTTGGCATGCCTCAGAGAACTCACTGAGCAGTGTAGATCCTCTCATCTCTTTTGATCAGAGTATTCTACCAGGAAAAAGATGGCATCTCACCATGGCTTTGATTTGCTTTTAGTGATTAGTGAGACTAAGCATTTTCAAATGACCTTCATGAAAAAAGTCTGTTCAGAGTTATGAGCTTTTAAAGGACTGTAATTATTTTTATCAGTTTGTTTTTTAAAATTAAATTTTTCTCCCCTTCGCTTTCTTCCCACCAACCCTCCCATACTCCTTCTAGAAAGAGTGGCCTTTTTTTTTCTTTAGTTGAGATAACACACACACACACACAGACACACACACACACATACACAGACACACACACATACACACACACACACACACACACATACACACACCCACACACACACACACACACACCAGAGAATTTAGGGTTGCTTGTATGTCTATGATTCCAAAGCTGGTTACTTGGTAGTGGATGACCAATTAGGGGCTCACCTCTGGGTAAGATCATTTCTCTTGTTCTCAGCACTTCTTCCCTTCCTATAAGTCTTTAGTTATGGGTAGAACTCTATGAGCTTTCCCCCACCCATGTTAGCATGCCTATTGGTGCTGTTGTTATTCAGGTCTTGTTTAGGCAGCCATATAATTGAGGCATCATGGATGACCTACCCTGTAATTTCTAGAAAATACAGTCTCACAACAGATTTCCTGGTCCTCTGGCTCTTAAATCTTTCCACCTCCTCTCCCTGAATGTCCCCTGAGCCTTGGGTATAGGAGCTGTGTTGGAGATAAAGCTTTAGAGTTCGGCATTCCATGATCAGTGGTTCTCTGCATTTGGACCAGTTGTAGTTTTCTGTAATCATCTGTGTCAGTTTGCAAAGAGAAGTTTCTTTGATGGCGGTGGGATAGCTACATTTATCTGTGGATATAAGAATAGATCTTTAAAATGCAATAGGGAATTATGCTGGTTTAGTAAAGTGGCAGTCATAGGTTTTCTTCTAAGTTATGACTTCACTAGCCCTGAGGAGTTAGCTAGGTGTTTAGCACTAGGCCTGCTTTCCCTCCTGTTGAGCAGTCCAATTAGAAAGTTGTTAGTTACATCAAGATATGGGTGCCACTATTGCAATCTTAAGTTTATCGAGCCATGCTTGCATTCTTGGTTCATAGGTGTTGCAGCTGGATAGGACTGGATACTTGCTCCCCTCCCTTGGAAGGCCCTTCCAATACCATGAAAGCAAGTCCTAAGGAGGTTTGCTGGTCAGATCCTGCTCAGATCCTGTGTCCAAAGTGCATGGTGATTTCAACAATAGAGACTTTACCCCATCAAGAGCAATAGCAATAGTCTATTATTGTTTTAGAAGTTTCTTGAACTCTCTTGAGCAGTAACTCAAAAGAAAGCCTGGTATTTGGAATTTTGTTAAGCTATAACTCTGGTAGGAAATATTGTTTACTCAAGAAGACAACTTCATTTGAAATATATATATATATATATGTATATGCATTATACATAATTTAATTTTAATATGACTCTGTATGGCTTTTCAGACATCCTTAGTGTTATTGAATCTCCTCCCCCTTTCCTTCTGTACTGAACTCCTTCCCCACTGCAATTAACACCTCTCATCTCACCCATTTCCCCTCCAAGTCACTTTCATCATTTTATATTCCTCTCTAATGATAACACTTGACTTTGTTTTCAATTGAATGTTTTACATATTTTGGATATTATATCCTTCTCAGATTTGCAAACATTTTCTCCCATTTTGTAGCCTCTTCCTCTGCCTTATTTAGTTTGCTGTGCTGAAGCTTTGGTTTGCTATCATCCCATTAGTCTATTTTTACTTTGGTTACCTGTGCTTTCAAGGTCACATAAAGAAAAATATTGTTCAAATCGATGTCACAGACACGATCATCTCTTCTAGATTTTAAAAATCTTACAGGTTTGAGTCTTTTATTTGCATCTATAATTTGTTCTGACTTGATTTTTGTATATGATAGGAATATCAAATTTCATTCTGCATATTGATATACAGTTTTCCCTGCAGCACATGTTGAAGAAAGACGTCCTCTCTCCATTTTGTCTTCTAAAAACCTTTGTGAAAATTTGTGAGAAGTTTATGGGTCTGTTTCATTGCTTTATATATTATTTTAATGCTGGTACCATGATGTTTTGATTATAATCACCTTATGTTTTCAAATCAAGGAGTATGATACCTCTGGCTTTGTTCTTTCGTTCAAGATTATTTTGGGTTCCATACAAGTTCAAAGTAGTTTATTCCATGTCTATGAGGATGACATTGGAATTTTCATGGGGATGTTGAATCTGTAGACTGCTCTGCATATTATGGACATTTTCATAGTACTAACTCTTATAATCCCAAAACACATATCTTTCCATTTATTTCTGTTTTCTTACTTTCTTTCACCAGTTTAATACTTTTTCACTATGTAGATCTTTTACATCCTTGGTTATATTTATACTTAAGTACTGAACTTTAAAATTGCTTTTACAAGTAGGATTATTTTCTTAATGGTTTTTGATAGATCATTATTAGCGTATAGAAACCCAAATGATTCTTGGATTCTGATTTTATATCCCACTATATTACATAACTCACCATTTTAAATATTTTTTCTAGCCTATGGGCAAGATATTGTAGGATCAGCTCATCAGCAAATAGAAGCAAGGTTTTTGTTTGTTTGTTTGGTTGGTTGGTTGGTTGGTTGGTTTTTTATGTTTTTCTTTTTCTATTAGAATAGTTCTTTGTTCTTTCTTTAGCCTAATTTCTCTGCTAGGACTCCCAGTACTATGCTGAAAAGGAGTGACATTTGGCATCCCATTTTGTCCTTGATCTTAGAGGGAAAGCTTTCAGCTCTTAGCTGTTGAGAGCTGTGTTATCTATGGATTCATCATAAATGGCCTTTGTTGTGTTCAGATAAATTTCCTTTGTTTATAACCTCCTGAGATCTATCTGGAAGGGATGTTGACTTTTGTCAAATGTTTTTTTCTGCATCTGGTCCTGTTAATTTATACTTGATTTTGTTAATATGATATACATTGTGTTTATTGAGTTGTATATGCTGAACTACTTTGACTCCCAGTGACAAATTCCAATTGAACATGGTTATCAAATTTGGTTTGCTGTATCTTGTCAAGGATTTTTGCATCTACAGTCATCAAGAATATTGGCCTATAAGTTAATTTATATTTTTGTAATAGTCTTTCTATTCCTTAAGCGTCAAGGAAAATCAGTCTTGTAAAAGGAGTTTAGGAATATTGTTCATTCTCTGATTCTTTAGAGGACTAAGCATTTGTGTACCTCACGCACTCAAGGCAATAACTTTACCACTGAAGTACAGTCACACTCCTTTCTTCTTTAAGTGTTTGGTAGAATTAAACAGTGATGCTATCTGAGCCTGGAATTTTCTCTGGTGAATGACTTTTATTATTTATTCAATCTCATTACTTGTCATTGTTTGCTCCTGTTTTCTCATCATTCATGATTCAGGCTTAATAAGTTGTATGTATCTTGGTATTTATTCATCTCTTTCTTATTGGGGGTGAAGGTACTGACAAAGACCCACTTTCTTTCTATGCCAAGGATGGCTATCTTTGTGCTGTGTCTTCATATGACAAATACAAGAGTGAGAAGATTCTGAAGGCTCTTATATAAGAACTAATATCATTCATTATGGCTCTACCTTCAGAACATAATCATTTCTCAAAGGCTCTCTGGTAATGCCAACATACTGAGCATAGGGATTTCAATATATGAGTGGGGCATTACATAAACATTCACTCCATTGCAAGTGAAGAATCTTATTGGAGCAATGGAGTGTATATTTTAGCGATGATAAAAATCAAACACAAGTACCCAACTATTCGGCTCGGAAAGCTTTAGGCCATCTGACCTGTCTTTGACATTTGTATGCCTGCTACAGTTTTGAATCTCTCTTTCAAATTTGATTTTTAAAAATCTGTATCAGCAAATAGAAAGGCCTGTGGTGACATACGATGCCAGTTCATGGCTGCTAAAATGAAGCACCCGAAATTTTGTGACTTAAAACACACAAATTTACAAAGTGGGTGTAATTTATAAACCCTTATAGTCTTATCTCTTAGGAGAAGTTCAAGGTCATCCTTAGCTAAAGAGCAAATCCGAGGACAGCTGGAGTCACAGGAAACCCTGCTGAAAACAAAACCAAAAACCCAAACCAGAAATGTATTCTTTTACAGTCCTTGGAGATCAAAATTTTTCTGAAATCAAGTTGAGAGTAGAACTATGTCTCTCTGAAGGTCTTAGGGAAGAATCCTGTGCCTCTTCTAGACTTGGTGGTTACTAGAAATCCTTGGTGTTCTTGGGCTTGCACCATATCATTCCAGTCTCTGCCTCAGCCATCACAGGGTGCTTTCCTGTGTGTCTGTTTGTTTTGTATCTTCCCAAGTTATTTGTCTTTGCCTGTATCCAAATCTCGTTTGATAAGAATACCAGTAATGTACCAGCAAAACTCCTTGTATGTTCCTCTCTGTCCTCTGCATTTGTTCCTTTGAGGGTAATATTTTTCCTCTACCTGTGGACATGTGACATCTCAAAACCAAATTTTCTGCCTCTAAAATCCCGTATTGGAAGTAGTGGAGGATTCATACTCTCATTCTGAAAACTAAAAAGGCCTAAAAAGGTCTAAAGAAAGCTGGAACTCAGAAAGACAGGTTCCCTTAGTTTATAGCTCTGCAACTATGACTCAGTGTTGTGTTATCTCCCAGTGTCACCCTCTCAGCCTATCTAAGTGGCATCTTCTCTCTCTAACTAAAGAAGTGGTCCCACCTTCTGTAACGGAAGAGGCTGAGACTTCTTCCGCTAATAGGCCCACACTCTCATGTTGGCAAGAACAACAACTTTGAGCCCTTGCCAGCATTTCTAGCCCTCAAAATTGGAACCCATTACGCTATTTTCCCGAAGGAACAATACATATTCACACCCAATAGCTTTATTTGTCACTTTCATGCTGTTGAGTCTCAGAAGTCTATCGAAAGACTTGAGGGAGGTGATCAAGGTTAAATGAAGCCATGATGGCAGGACCAAATCCAATCAGGCTGACAGCCTCATGAGAAAGAAAAAAAAAACAAGAAAAATCTCCTTCTTTCTTCATATGCATGCATTAAGTAAAAGCCATGTGAGCAGATAGTGAGAAAGTGGCTATTGTCAAGCCATGAAGGAGGTCCTTTGGGAACAACATTGGTTGACTGCTCTTAAACTTCCCCATCTCTAACAGTGAGAAGATAGCTTTCTGTTATTTAAGCCATCCAGTCTGTGCATTTTGTTATGGAAAGCTAAATAAACTAAAAACTGTTCTCACACCTGGATGGGGCTGGTGCACTTCTTTAATCTTTGCACTTGGGAGGCAGAGGCAGGTGGATTTCTGATTTTGAGACCAGCATGGCCTACAGAGAGAGTTCCAGAACAACCAGGGCTACACAGAGAACCCTGTCTGAAAAAAAACCCAAACAACCAACCATAAAAACAAACAAACAACAAACCCCCAATCAAATAGTTCCCATGGCAATTTATCACTTTCCTGTTGCTTTTTCTATAAGAAGCAGAAAGAAACCAGACTGCACCCTCAATACTTTACTTGGGAGTTTTGTCAGTAAGGTTCAATTTATCATTCGAACCCTCTTCTGCATTCAACAGCACAACAGTTTGGTTTACTCTAAAAAGTATCCCTTTTACCTTTTCTAGAATGTTTTTGTTTCATCAGACAGTACAGAAGCAGTCTTATTTCTAATAATGTTCTACTCAAGGCAATAAAGTCCTTTAAATACATATGTCTCAAAAATCATAGTATTATAAATTAAAATGTAAAACTTCTGTATTTTTTTAGGATCTGTTACAGAAACATCTATATCCCAATCCCGAAATTAATTATTTTCGGATTGCTGTAACAACAAAACCAAGTGGACTGAAACAACAGGGATTTATCTCTCATATTTCTAGATGATGGGATTGGATTTCTTCAGTACAGTCAGA